>JAOEHY010039185.1:0-24206 GCA_025447955.1 Psilopsiagon aurifrons
GGGAGGGGAGGCGAGGGGAGGCGAGGAGAGGAGAGGAGAGATGTTAAGCAAATTCATCCCACTTTACTGCAGGTTTTTAACCGCAGTGCCTTCATTAGGAAACTACTTACCTTATGTTTTCCCTGTACTGAACAGGAAAACATAGACCACACCAGAGGTCTCAGATGGATTTTGTCTCCCCAGGGGATGTGTAAACAGCACAAGGTCATTAGCAGTGATTTAGGAAAGTCTGTTTGGTACCTAAATTTATTTGCATTAGGGTGACAATGTCACTACCTCATAATACTTGATTTAGAAAATAATACTTATAAGTACCTCCTCCTTAGCTAGACATCAAACTAGCATTATAATAATGGGAACACTGTGACTTAACATAACCTCAAGTTCTTCATTTCCATCAGAAATATCTGAACACAGCACAGATATTTAGGTACATTGAAGTGACATGTATCTACAAACTATTTTTAAACAATGTTTACTGTAAGGGAGACCATGAGGAGGACATGTAGGTCCTTCCATTTTTCTTTAGGGTTTGTAAAATATCTTCCATATGTCAAAGGAAATCAATGGCACTCAAGGACCTCATTAGGTTGTTGTGTCACTTGATATGTTATTGAACATTTCTGCAGCACTCTGAGCCTTTAAAGAGCATGAAAATGTAAATCAGAGTAAGAACAATTTTGGGGAGGTCTGAGGGCTCCATAATACTTGAAGAAATTCATAAACCATGAAAGAAAAGTGTTCACAAAATTCAGTTGAAAATATAGTCAACTTAAAATGGGATACAGAGAACATTTGCCCAGGCATTGCTTAACCTCGTATCATGCCTCTTCTCCTGAGAGCTACAAACTGAATCTAGGCAGGAAAAAAGCAACTGCTGAAGTCAGAATTTACCTAAAACGTCAGAAAAGAAAAAGAAACAAGGATCCTCTTTAAAAATGAAAACAAAAATTATAATGGGATTATTCACAGCATCTCTATGATGAATTTTGCGGTTATTTATCCACACTGCCTCATGGAAACTTCAGCAGTAATTGTGGCCTTGCTGTGGTTGGTTATAGGAGCACTCAGCAGGACATCATTCCTCTTCAGAAAGTCAGCACTATAAGTAGTTAGGAAAGTCATATTATACTTCTCATTTTCTAAAAGGGTAACCAAGGCATGGAGAGATTAGATGACTTTTCCAAGGTCAGTGCTAGAGCTCAGAACTTCTACAGCACATTCAGATCCTTCCTAAGCTCTGAAGTTAAATAGGATTTTCTTTTCTTTCAAGATATGACGCATATAAGGCTTCAAAATACTGTTCCAAAGCTTCCTTAAAGTATCCGTTACTGTTACAGCACTTAATTGCAATTAGGGGTTGCTTTCAGCTCCAAAGTTGAAAGGATTCTGCCTGCCTTTGAAGACAAAACTAATGCTGAAGTAGTTCTACATTTGGATTTTTTTTTTTTTAATACAAGTGACCATGTGTAAAAACCAATAGGCAGACAGACTGATTAACTGTCAAACAGATAGGCTCAGATTATTCACAGCCAGACTCTTATTTCCCAGTTCTCACCTAGAAGTGATTTTTTCCCCCCTTTTCTTCTGTTATTGCACAGAGATTTTCTGCTAGAGATATGACACAAAGTCAACATATGTGTATGTGAAAATGCAGGTAGTAAGTTAGAATACCATGAGAAACTAAACCAGCAACCCCAAGCTATTCCTCACAGTATTTTTTTAAGGAATTCAGTATTCCTTGCAATTTATTTTAAATCAAAGACTCAACAGCCAAATCAGAACTTGACAATTCATGAGTTTTCTTTACGTTTATTGCATGCCTTACATAGTCCTTCTCGTATATTAGTCTTATTTTCAATGTCTGGAGAGATTACCAGTGGCTAGGTCTCCAGGCAACACTCTAGTAGACTGTAAATTTTATATAAATTGTATGTCATATTTTGTCATTCCCATTTTGATGTCTCAGATTTCATGGGTCATATCAATTGATGTCATTGTTCAAGAAACATAATCTTGCCTTTAATTTATTTCAAAGTTAAGAGTATCTTATCATGTAATTACAGAAGTGGAAGCAACAATTTAATTGTATCAATAACACTAGCAAAAAAAAAAAAAAAATTATTTTCTTATGTTCCTAATAGTGCGTTTGGTTCAGCATGTGGACCACGAATAATTTATGAAATGCCATTGACATTTTTTCACCCACAAAATGGAAGGGAGAGAGCTTTTCTTGTCAAAGGACAAGGTAGAGAATGATGCGATACTGTTTTTGCCTTACTGATCTTAGTACATTTGGGTTTCATCAGTAGGAGAACCATTTCTGCTTCAAATTTGATAGACACTATTTTCAGATGCCAATTTGTCTTTGGGTCTCAACAATGGGCTTGAGAGATTACTTTATTTGTTTGTTGCCTTTTTTGACTTATGCTGCTTTTAAAAAAAGGAAGTTTCTCAGGAGAGACAAATTTGCCCCATGCACTGTTAACAGCAGACAAATATCTTGAGTATGTAAGTCAAATACGCTTTCAGCCATGTAGTACTCCCTGAACAAAAGTTTAGTTTTGTTTACAAAGTTTCTAAAAGTTTTTTGAAACTTTGTTTCAGAAGTTTCTAAACCAGCTAGAAATAAATAGAGAAGGTAGGCTCTTACTCTTCTTTCTCATAGAATTTGTAGCAGGGTGCTCTTAACAGGTTTATTTTATTTATTTATTTATTTTTTTTTTTTTAAAGAATGGTGCATAGGCTAGTGCAAATTTTTGAAGGAGTTCAGCTTTGCACAAACTGGAGTCTCAGTTCTTTCTGATAACCTGGTTGTGGATAAGGAGTCCTGAAAATTTGGTCTGTAAGTCTTGATTAAAGAAGTCAGCGTTAACACCAGAAATATAAACCACTCTCACCAGTCCTTCTTCACTGTTGCAACCTCAAGAATCCCTGGAGCCTTCAAATGCAGGGAAATGTCAACCCACGTTTGTCATGTTTATTTAGGTAAGATCTTGAGATGGATTTAATACCTACTCCTACTCCTGATTTCAGGGCATCTCGCATTCTAGGAACAAGCAGATAATGAACTGCATTATTTATTTATTTATTTATTTATTTGTATCCTGAAGTACTGTTTACCAATGACACATGCATTTGATTTTGAATACTGTATTAACTTGCAATAAATTCACATGATTCTTCAAGTCCCATAGTACAGAGCACACAGATCATTGGCTTTCCCTTACACAGACTTTCTCTGAATTGAATTTAGTTCTGTTGACGTTTTACATACATGCTTGCTTTACATTGTGCTACATATTTTATCGTTACATTTTCCTATGATTTATTTATGACAGTCCTATGCATTTAAAATCTATGCGCTGAAGTTCACATTGAAATGACAGAACTGGCATTCCTGGAAAAGTTCACAGCGATGATTCACAAGTGATTCACTCTCAACAATGCCCTTTTCTCCTCTGAAGTGAGTCCTTGGCATCCTGCATTTGCTTAGAGAGGCACTGACTGCTTAAATCTTCACCCTGCTATTTTTTAAGACTGTCTATAAGAAGTGCATAAATGTCTATGCAAGCATTTTAAAAGCCTGAATGCTGAAACATGCTCCAGCATACTATTTACCTCTGCTATTTATAAACATATAATATGTTAAGACAGCTGTGAAGTACTTGAATGTGTGTTCGAACTGCATCTTTTAGGTTATATGCAGCATTTGTCCAAGCAACTCAAAATATGCTGGATGTTGCCTTGGTTTCCCTCTGCTCTAATTAAGCAAGAGAAATCACAGCCCAGCAGAGACAGCATATTATTTACTAGCTTGCCAAACATTTGCAAGTGTTTTAGCTGTGAGTCAGAGCTCAGCGCCTAACTGTAGATAAAGCAGATGACTGTCTGGGCGGCACACTGGTTGGGGTATGAAACATTTGGGAAATGTCTCCTCTTTTTGCACCTACACGTCCATAAAGCTTAGAAGCAGATTTGTGAAGAAATTGCATGTGTGGGGTCCCCACTGGAAAAGGGGACAAGGTGATTCAGAAAACATGGGAACAACAGACCATTGCTTCAGAGTCTGCAGACCTGCTTCCCACCCCAATTCTTTATTCTGCTCCCCTCTTCTGTGCTTGCCTGAAACCCAGGCCCTGATCTTCATGGAAGAGAAGTTTGGATTTTCTGTTGAGATGCTTTTAACTGACTGAATGTCATAGAGGAGGTTTTTCTATGTCAGGCTTTTGAAGGATAATCTGTCTCTGATGATATTGCTAAATTTTTAACAGCTCTTATCCTTTTTACATCTCAGCTCATAAAACAAGTAAAACAGATACAACTTGTCCATGTCATACGAGGTTCTGTGGGAGGCAGAGTGGGAAGAACGGCTACCATTACTGGAAGTGACCACTACAGCTACTGTACTGTTCAAGTGAAGTAAAATTTTTGACAAGAGCTGAAAGATAACCTAAACCACAGCCAGTCAAGAGCAAAAATAGATGCTGACATCTTCTTAGAAACTGCTATTGGCAAGTTCCAGCCCTATCTGACAATGCTGTGCTGGGATCCCAACGACAGCTCTCCCAAATCTTAATTCTTAGTCATGCATATTTGCTTTACTTTTGGGTTTCTGTGTGCACACATGTGCCTTAGAGCTGCTGAGCATATGAAGATTTTGGTGTGCACTCTGTCATATCATAAGATTATTGGATCACAGGACAATTCAGGTTGGAATTATGGAGACCATGTAGTTCAACCTCCTGCTCAAACCAGGATCAGCTGTGAGGTCAAATCAGGTTATTCAGAGCTGTCTTGGGTTCAGCAGTAGCAGCCATTTTTTCTCCTTCTTAGTAGCTGGTGCAGTGTTGCGGTTTTGGCTTTCTGAGTGTTATCAGCACTGATAACACTGATGTTTTTAGTTGCTGCTCAGTAATGTTTACTCTGACCAAGGACTTTCTGAGTCTCATGTTCTGCCAGGGAGGAGGGGAAACTGGGAGGAAGCAGAGACAGGACACTTGGCACAAGCTAACCAAAGAGGTATTCCATACCACAGCACGTCATGCCCACTATATAAACTGGGGGTAGTTATCCGGAAGGGCTAGATAGCTGCTCAGGTCAGGCTGGGTATCGGTCAGCAGGTGGTGAGCGGTTGTATTCTCTTTCCTTGTTATTTCCTTTATCATTATTATTATTGTTGGCAGCAGCAGTGGTTTGTGTTATACCTTAAGTTACTGGACTGTTCTTATCTCAACCAGTGGGATTTACATTTCGATTCTCTTCCCCATCCCTACAGGATCAGGGGGAGGATGGGGGAGGAGCGAGCGAACGGCTGCGTTGTTTCTGGGTTGCTGGCTGGGCCTAAACCATGACAGCTTGGTTTTATTAACACTGAACTGACTGGTTTTGCTCATCTCTTTCCTTGTTTTCTGATACAGTGTATGGGTGGAGTCTCTGCAATCACTTGTCAGAGAGCAGGAGAGCAGAGGGGAAATGCAGTCAGAGTGTTCTCTCACTACGATCATAGTTAACACAGTTTCTGCTTGACCTGTCCTGAACTGTGCTTGCCCTGGTATGCTTGCGGAATCCTGAGATCCTTCAACAGCCCCTACTGATTGAAAGCTAATATCAACTTGTGCTTGCTGTTTCCAATGTGATAATATTAATTACATTACTCAGGAATCCCACTGACTGAAAAAAAACCCAGAAATTGGGAGTTGCTGTATAGAGCTCTATAGATAAGGGTTTTGCTTCCTATACAATATGAAAGATTTCAAAAAGTTTGCCTTCCACAAGGGTAAGAAAAAAAAAATCAACTGTCAATGTTTTCAGCAGCTGAATTTTAGATAGAAGTATTTCATTTAGGCTATTCTTTTTCTTTTGGATACTCTAGAAACATTTGATTTCAGTTTATAAAGAGTTTCTGCTGTAGTTACCTTCACCAGAAATGTGCATGAACGTGAATTAAAAAAGGAAAAAAGAAAAATACTTGAAAAAACAAAGTTTAATTACTGAAATTCATCACCCTCTCCATCAAAAGCTATGATTCTTAGAAATCAGAATCTTCATACAAAAATATTTACTGAGCTCAGCTCTACTCCTTTCTACTTTTGGATTAATTCAAAATTTGGAGTCGATGAGAATTTGTCACTCACTTCAATGGGTTTAAAATTTCTCAGTCACTCATTAATCAATTAATAAATAAACTAATACATTTATGTCCCAGTGGAGCAAAACCACACATAAACTTACACTAATGTGAGCTGTGGTATCCAGGAATTAACATAATACAAGTACTTCTGTGTAATGGCTAAAATGTCTTAATTTACTCAAATGCATATAAAGGAAAGCAGAAGTCTGAAACTCACCACATGGCAGGATTCAGTTCTTGCTGATGGTAAGAGTCAAAGTCATCTCGTAGGATAATGCTGTCACTGTGCATTTCAGCTACAAAGAAAAGAAAGCATTATTTAAAAAAAAAGCCAGTGTAATCATAGAACCATAGAATCACAGAATTGTTAGGGTTGGAAAGGACCTTGAGATCATTTAGATCCAAACCCACTGCCACCATCCCCTATTTATAAGTGTTGCCTTACTTAGAGCTTTAGTAATGCATTTTGAAAAGAGGAAATCATTTTTTAAGGTATGCTAGTAACAAAAGCAGGGTTTTTTCAATGACGGGGTTTTTTTTGTTACTCTGAATCATAGTGCCACATAAAATTAAGAAGTGTCCCAGTCTATCACCAAAGTGTGATGGCTATGAAATGATGCTGCTATCATCTTGAGATTGATAGATGTGTTTGTTTGGGTATAGTATGACGAATAGATACGTTCACAACACGCAATAGAATCACATCTCTTATTCTATTCTTTATAGTGACACAGGATAGAAACGTCAGATACTAAGTGCTTTAGGAACTTCTGCTCTAAATTGTTGCTTCTTCTGAATGTTCAGGAAAACATCCCTCCAAATCTAGATTTTGGAAACACTGTCACAAGGCAAGATGAGATATCCTAGTGAGTGTACTGCATTTCTAATAGTCAGGGGATTCATTCTGATAAATCATAAGAGAAAATCCATAAGCTCACTGGAATTTCTCCACTGCCATAAATGGAGCTGGCAGTAAAGGTTAGCTTGTTCAAGGAATATAAACTGAGTTATAGAATCATATAAGAATAGAATAATTTGGATTGGAAGGGACCTTCAAAGGTCGTCTAGTCTAACTGTCTGCAATGAGCAGGGACATCTTCAACTAGATCAGGTTGCTCAGAACCACATCCAGCCTGGCCTTGAATGTCTCCGTCTGCAAGATCTGTACTCCAATTTTCCCCCTAGATTTACTGTATCATTTAAATATGATGACCAAAAACCCCACCAAATCCCAAATGCCAAAACACTGGCACTTGTATTTGTATTAAACAGACCCTTCTCTATGAATACTTCCATTAAATGAATAAAGTAACTGTCACCTGCTATTCAGACTGAGCAATGATGCCAGAATCTTTCCTGGGCTAACCAAATTGAAATACATGGCTGGTGAGTGTAGGGCTGGAGTGCTGCTGCATGCTCTGTGTCCTGCTTGGAGAGCAGGAGAAGCAGTGCCTTGCTCTGGGGTGCACTGCAGAGTACATTGGGAAAAAATCTTCCTCCCAGATTCCCAGCATTGTTGTGACAGTGCTGTCCTACACTGGGGGTTACAAGCCGCAGAATCATAGAACAGATCGGGTTGTAAGGGACCTTAAGATCAATCAGTTCCAGCCCCCCTGCCATGGGCAGGGACACCTTCCACTAGACTAGGTTGTCAGAGCCACATCCAACCTGACCTTGAGCACTGACAGGGATGGGGCAGACACAGTTTCTCTGGCTAACCTGTGCCAGTGCCTCATCACCCTCACAGGGAAGAACTTCTTCCTAGTATCTAATCTCAAGTCTCCCCTCTGTCAGTTGAAAGTCATTTCCCCTTGTCCTGTCACTACAGGCCCCTGCAAAAAAGTCCCTCTCCAAACTTCCTGTAGGCCCCTTTAGGTACTGGGAGCTGTTCTAAGGTCTCCCCAGAGCCTCCTCTTCTCCAGGCTCAAAAATCCCAACTCTCACACTCTGTCTGCCATGAAGAGGTGTTCCAGCCCTCTAGACCTCATGCAAACAGATGCTCTAATACACAGGTAGGAAGAAAAGCTCTGCAATGTGTTGTACTTGCACTGTGAGGGCTCAAAGGCAATAAATCAACAGCAATAAAAATAACAATGAGAAAAGCAACTGATCAGAATTAGACACAAATCAATTCACTTTGTATGAGCTTCATTTTTATGTGAATTCCCCAGAGCTAGTCTCATATGACCTTAGAGATTGTTTATTATAAGAAAGTTAGTTATTCTGAGTTTTAGTAATAAGAATGACAAACCACATACATACCTAGGTGAGGATGTAAGGGAGCTTCTGTCGGGGCTGTGGAGAACCAAGACACACAATGCATTAGTATCTCCTATGATCAGGGCTTAATTGCAGCATAAAAAATTGATTTAGCACAAAAAAAATTGCACTCACGTGTTCTCTTATGTAAACTATCCCAATAGTTTAATCATGAAAAATATGAAACACACCAAAAGTTATAAAAATATGACAGAAAAGAAAAATAAATATTCTCTAATTAAAATAAATTTCAGTAATAAATGAAAGACAGAAATGGTTGTACGGCAAGGTAAGAAAGATCACTTCTAGCCCAGGATTAAGAGATAGTAGTAGAAATAATTTGGATTAAGATGCAGTCAATCAATGATTGACAAAGAGGTTGGGAATTAGTCTGAACAAAAGAAATAGTCTAGGGAAGGCAAATATGCCACACTTTGACCATTTATACTGCACTGGACAATATTTTACTAGCTATATTGTTTGGAGAAAAAAATCCTAATATTATGAGGGAACAAGTAGCAGATTGACCCTACAATTCACTGAATCAAACACTTATTTTAAAGCACATTTTTACATGCATTGGTGAATCAATTCCCCAGTATTTTTGTCTTAGAAGTATTAGAAGTCTTTGTCTTCTAGGAAATAGTAGAATATTGTAATGACACACTGCATGGGAGGCATGGGTTTAAATGACAAAACTTTATTAAGTAGCCTTCTTCTAACACTTTGCAACAGGGGTATCGGTGTAATATAATATAAATGTGAGGAAGTCTAGGAGGTGGCTACGCAGTGTGCTAAATATTCCTTGTTAGCTACTACATCCATTGCTTTACCCAATCTGAAATTCAAAGTAAGTTCTACTTCTTTCATGGAGGCAAAAAGGGTGATTATAAGTAAACTTCAGGGAAGCAGCTACCTCTATTGCCTCTCAGCACCTCGTCCATGCAGCTATATTTCTAGTTGTATTTTTCGGTAAACAGAACAATAAAAAGAGACCTTTTTTGAAGTCAGGATTCTTTTGAAGATTCTGTGTTTCCTGTTGGGCACTGACCTAAACTGTATCAGTACTCCTGATTCCTTCAGCATATTTGCAAAAAAAGCTACTGAAGTGCTGCAATTTCTGTCGTAACATCTGACAAATTAAAAATAGATTCAAAATAAACATAAAAATGAATGCAGCAATCTGTGTAGAGCCCTCACACATAGACATCTGAATGCAAAGTCCAACAAAAATCTCAAGAATTTTGCTTTTCTATTCCTGCTTTCTCCTTAAACACTAGGCTTGCATGGAGGCGTGATATTGTATAATGAAACTTTAACATTTCATGGGGAAGTTGGTGATTAAGAAGATTGAGCAAGAAATAACTGAGGTATCTGCAAACCAGAAAAGGATGGCAAGCAGTCTGGATTTAGCTCAGACAGAAACCTTTGATTTAACTGACTTAGAACTTGGAAGACCAACAGGTTTTACTCCATCTAGACACCATATACATATATATATCCACACACATATATACATATACACATATAGACAATGCTGAAAACAACCACAGAACCACTGAAAGCTTTACTGCAGTGAAGAGCAAAGACATTCTTTAGAGTCTGATGCTGAATAGAAATCGCAGACATGCAGATGTGAAATCTTTTCCTATTTATGTAGCTTTCTTGCTCCATTTTTTTTTTTTTTTATACAAGAAAATTATCCATAGAGGCATGTATAAATTTCTCTGGAAAAGTTCTGAATACTACTTGCACAGAAGAAATGCATTATTTCCCAGACTGAGCAATGAAAGCTGTTCTGGATTTTGCTCATAGGAAAAGAAGTACATTATGGCATAGGATTAGAGATATTCTTGATGTTGTAAGAGGTCAAGCTCAAAATAAGACCTCTGTCTCTTTTGCTCTCTATTACCGCTTTTCATTAGTTCAGATTATCACAAATGGATGACCCATTGTGAATACAGGTGTGGCTGAGAGCCACTCTGCTAGTGTTCATCTGTGAGGGGGATGGTCATGTCAGGCCACATCAGGGCAGACTCACTACTTGGCCAAGCAGATGTCATTAGCTTTTGAGAAAACCTTGACTGAAAGAGTCCTTCCTCTCTAACAAGGGCAGTTTGGACCTCAAAAAAAGTGGAAGACTAGATTGTTGTTTAACCCAGGTTGCTTGGCATCATTCTTTGGCAGAGGTTTTCTGTCGAAGGTGGTCCAGCCCCGAACACACAGTCACTCAGAATACTTTCGGAAGTTATAATTCAAAATTTTAGCATTCAGCCAAAAGACACATGTATAGCACAAACTTAGGACATTCAGATTTGCAAACCCCTTTGACTTCAGCTGTTTTAAAAATATAACTAGATGTTTATATGTTAAAAGAATAAAAAAAATATGCAAGAATTTTTCCCCAAAACAGCTCTTCAATTCTATGTAAAATATGTCACAAAAAATCCTGCTTACCAAAGGACTGAAAAGAAGGAAATTTTGCAGGCACATACTAGTGCTACTGTTCACTCATTTAAAATAAGTAAAGATTAAATTAAGCAAACACTTAATGTTGGACAAAAGGTTGTTCTTCTAACCAAAGATTTTCTGTTGAGGAGGAGTTATGTTTCCCAGATCTTCACAGGATCTGAGAAGCCCCGCCAGTTTTGCCTCAGGTATTCTTTCATCTGATTGGTAATTCAAATTCCAGAGGTGAATATGACAAAAGGCTGTGAAGGTACCCTTTCATGAGTGATAAATCTAGACTTTAATCTTGCTATGAATAATTCCTGTATTATATTTTATAGCAAAACAACAGTGTATTGATCTTCAAGTTGCATAGGTAAAGTCCCCAAAGTAACAGAAACTCAAAATATCACATAAAACCAATTGTAGTAAATATTTTCAGATCTTCCTTTTTTATTAATTTACAGAATGACTTATTTTAAAACAATATGGATTGTAGAGCTGGCCGTAGAGCTGGGCATATACTACGGCTGAAGTCAAACGGAATTTCCTTGCATAACATGACAAAGCTAAAAAACTGATATGGTGCAGAGTAGCTACACAGTGCAAAGAAACAAAATGTTCACAATTTAAAAGGAATTATACAATACTTCAGACTGCGAGGGAAAAGAAAGGTCATCTTAGTTCACTTTTGAAACCATGATTCACTGTCTTAGATGTTCCTTATGCACATGGTTGGGTGGCTTTAAACTGAAAATCAATATTTGTTTGGCTCCAAAATGCATCTTAGCTTGAATGAGAATTGTGTACTTTTTTAAAAAGAAGTAAATTAATTTATTATTTGATTTTTAACTAGCACCCTGAGTTTATACAGAGCTTTACAAGAGAGAAATTGTGATAAGCAAAGAATGGAAATGGGGCTCAACAGAGTTCACAAGCCGAGAGTCATGAGCAAATACAATATGAGAAAATGTAAGGAAATGCATGATGCTTGCCTTGTAAGACAAGGCTATCCCTTTGGTAAGGAAAAACACAGAAGAAAGTACACAATACAAAGTGGTTCAGAGAGAAAGGCAACAGTCAAACTGGAAGCGTGAGAATTCTGAGGACAGTAATGGGGAATTCAAAAGTCAATGGGGTCATTGTAGGGCTCTGTGTCAATGGGATGAGGGAGAACGAAGGCATCTTTTGGAGTAAAAGGTTAAAATTTTCTGTGGATGAAGTAAGACTATTGAAAGGTTAAGCCAACAGAAAAATATGCCCTGTTTTAGTTAAACTGGAAAGGAGGGAAATACAAGAGAAGTGGGAAGGGAATGTCATCTTCAAGTTGAGGAGCTGGAATATAAGAAGGGAGTTAAAAATTGGTGATGGTTCTGATGTCAGCGGAAAAATAAGAGCCAAACTCATTGAACGCTGTAATGGTTAACTGCTAAGCAAAACTAGCCTCCATTCAGGCAAAAAGAGCTAGCATAATGCAAATTAAACACATGTTCCAGAAACATCAATTTGTACTACTGACACCTGTACTCCATAGATCTGTGGGTAAAGCATGTGTACAGGGTTAGATAGGGAATGCAGCAAAAGAAAACACTTTTAAAACCCACTAGAAAGCAGTCTTTTGGTGTTTGGTTTTTTTTTTTTTTTTTTCGAACCCTGAACTTTTTTGTTTAATGTAAAGGAAAAGTGAATTACAGGAACACAAATGCTTAAATGCTCCCAGACAAACACTCTGCTTAGAATTCAAAAGCCAGCAGCCATTAGCTGCTGCTCATCAATACATAACAAACAAGATATGGAGAGAGGTATATTCTATTCTGCGGATTATGAAAAAGTCTAATCTCCTTGTCGTTAGCAGTCAGATGAAGATGAAAGAGAAAATTAATGCTTTTGCTTAGACTCCTGCATATACTTTCTCTCTACTGGTAAACAAAGTTGCTATTGAATGATAGAGGCTGAACATTCCTCTAGAAAGAGTCAATGTGTTGCCTGAAGGCTGCATTATTCTCACTGACATGTTAGCCAAGGAACAATAAGTCAGCTCTACACTCCAGTCTCTGTTCTGCAAAATACTGCTCTGGTCAAGCCTGAGAGCTTGCAGTTTGTTTTGCTCTTTTTTTTCAGAGCATTATTAAATTTTACAAGGTATAAAACACACCTAGAGGGGCTTCCACAAACATGCAGGCAAAAGCTATCAAATAAAGAGTGTTGGCCAGTTCTTAGGATTTACTTTCGTATGGAGACATCTGTCAGACTGTAGAGTGGTTTCTTAACAAAGGAATCCCAATCCTATAATTTGTGGCATTATGAAATTGTCTGAAATTCTGGGAACTACGGTGAAAGGAGTGATTTTGCACTAGGAGGGAACAACATCCTTCATCTTTTCTACCTCTTAGGTTTTACTGTTCTGAGATTCTCCTCAAGTCAGTCAGAACTAAATTACACATTCACAAATCAACCAGCATGGTCCTTATTCCAAAGAATGGTGCTACTGGTCCAGAGTTACATAGAATACTAGGGCAATGGTCTCCTTGACCCTTTACCACCCTATTTGGTTCTGTAAAGGCATGCAGGGTTCTGTTGCTTGAATGCACCCACACCTGCAACATGAGCTGTTCTTCCCAGCAGGATTGCTGTTTTCATACAGACATAAACTCCCTTCAGTTCCACAAAGCAATGCAGCCAGGCCTGATGTTTTGCCAACTCCATTTTAATTATTCTGTTGCTTATTAATGTATGATTTTTGTTCTACTCAAGCCAGGAATAAATATGAATCAATCTGCACAATAATAAATTTACCTTATTTTTTCATTTATTTTGCTACTAGATCAACAAGTAAAAGATATTATTAATTAAAGCTATTGTTAATTACAAGAATATAATCAGTCATTAATATCCTTATTTGCCCTTAGAAGTATTGATAGTGCATCTATCTTTTCTGTCATTGCTTATATAGCTTTAATTTTCTTGCCTATTTGTGCTGGATTAACCCTTTTTCTGATAATTTTTATGTCTCCTTTCTTCCTATCCAGTAAAATCCTTATAAACCTTAAAGCTTACATCAGTTCTCAAAGATCCCTCTAGCTCCCTAAAATATTCAATATATGTGATGAACACATAGCTTTCCAAGCAATTATTTTAGTTTCTTTGGGGTCTTTCCCTATGGCAACATTTCTTACATTATATATAAGGGCTGCGTTTTGAAATTGCCGTTCCTTAACGCTACCCTTTATCATACTCTAATTCTCTTCAAAATAAGAACTACACTTCCCTTTCACTGCACAAATGCCATTAACTGTATTAGGATTTACTAATGCACATCTGATGTGGACAGGCACAGTGAACATGATTTCTGAGATTCTATGCTACTGTCATGTCACTATGTATACCCTTTGTAGTAGTTATGAAGTCTGATATCATTCCCAGTGAACATGCTTATTAAAAAGATGTCCTGTAATAAATCAAGGAAGTTGCTCTGTGGTTTTCTTTTCTTTACTTAATATGCTGTATCATTCACTACAGCATTTCAGTAAGGTAATGTTTAGGGCCAGAAACAGACCATAAAACCTCATTTATGTCCATCTACCTTGCTGATCTGCATATATCTTAATATGATATTTGCATCTAAATCACTAATTCCTTCTGCAAGAATCTTTTGTTTACATTAAACTGTGATTGTCTTCATGGAATAAAAGAACTAAGGTTTGCTTCAAAAAGAAGCATATTGTATTTCGGTTGGAAAACTAATCCTAATAGTGTAAGAGTTTTAATACCAGTTAGGGGGATTAATGCAATGCATGGTATCTGCTAAAGAAGTAAGAACAAAAGGGCAGAGGAGAGCCTGGTACTGGAATGGATGGGAGGAAGGGCAACGGGCAAGGGGATGGTTGACTATCTGAGTCAAGAAAGCCATGGCTGAGCTAGGAAAGGTGGGGGAAAGAATGTGGGAGAAGGACCAAGAGAGCCTCTGAGAAGCTTGAACATCATTATTGCAGGGACTGATTACATGGCTGTCGTACACCAAAGGTGACATACAAATCCCATTTCTCCTGTTCACAAAGTCCCAGAGAATTTGGGGACAGGACACATACCATAACATTATTCTAACCAATACAAGCAGTGATCCTGCCAACGCTTTGGTTCCCAAATCCCCTTATACCAGTCACCGAAACACTACTCTTCCACATTATGGGGCAAAAATTCATCTCCTGTAGTTAACACCAAAGGCATTTGGGTAATTTCTCCAGATGTTTTTTTCCTTCCACACAGTAAAAATACTGATACACACCTGGCCCAATCACTTTCCATCCGCATCATTATATTACACTTCTGATTTCCAGCACCTGTGTTACTTTTTTCTAATTAATTCAAATATAACTAACTTCTCAGCTTGTTAGGTAACATCCTCAGTCACCTCTCTGAATCCCTCTTCTTATTTCTTAATATACTGAAAACTCAAATGCTGAAATTGAAAATCAAAATATTTTTCCCCATTACTATTCATACTTATAGGAATAACTCAATCTAGGCTTCTGGCATAGTGGTCAACAGCCTCTCATTACGAAAGCCATTGTATGGATCACAGGAAGAAAACCCCTATGGCCCTACTTGCCCCCAAAATATATGGGTTTTTTTTTGTGATTTTCTCTTGTTTGCTAATATGACAACATGTTTCTAATTTTGAAATATTTCTTTTAGACCAGTTGGCCCATGTTCTACTGTCTCTTTTTATATGGAAATATCACTGGAATTTTGTGGGAAAAAAATGGATCAGCACAGAAATGCCTTTCTGTCCTGTACAAAAAATGATGGATACCTTCTCTACTTCCCACTGCTTTAATAAAGCAGTTCAAAGCAGTGTATTGTCTGTAGAAAACAGCTAACAACAGGACATTTATTTTTAGGTTATTTATGAAAAGGGTATCTATGAAAAGCTGGGCAAACAATTACATTTTTTAAGTTTGTGTAAGTCGAACATTTTGTTTAGCTATAAAAATGATCAAATGCTGTAGGTGTCAGGAAAAAATTTGATGGCCTACTTTCACAAAATGGGAAGGCAGGCTCTTCACAAAGACAAGTTCACAGAAAAGTGTGAGCTGGATGGTAAACAGAGCTTTTGCTCCAGGCATGTTGCATATTTTGCTTCTGGTTAATACAGCGAGAGTTCAAACTCAGCCTGTGGTTTTGACAGAAAAGCAAATGTTGGTTGTTACAAGCTGATTTCAGGTAAGCCTATAGTGCAATAGGATTTCCTTTAACTTCTGTATATTCCCTGGTGTTTAACAGAGAGGACAGAGAGGTTTCCCAGATAACTAATGGGAAGTATGAAGCCAATGAATCAGTTTTAAGAATGTAAGATCCTGATACTGTTTTCTGTGAAATAAATTTAATGATGAGTAACACTCATCATTAAATGATGAGTAACACTCATTGACGTGCAAGTACAATGTAAAACCGCGTTTGTCAGATATTTTTAATATGATGGTGGTTCTTACCTCCCTGTTCACACAGCTGTTGTGCTAAGGCATCCTTGAATATTACTTGGCCCCTATGAGTAGCTGTAGCCCTGTGAACATAAAAAAGACAACAATAAATAATGTAGTATTTATTTATATATGCATATGCGTATCTATATGCATGACTAATCAAATCAGAAGTCCCAACCTGCTTTCTTCTGTGTTTTTCTTTCTGCATCCTTTTAAATTCATAAAATAACTTGTAGGGATTGTTTCTGTACAGCAAAAAAAAAAAAAAGCTCCTAAAACCAAATGTCTAGGTTGGCAACAAAAACCAGTGGCACAGGATTCACAGCAGTGAAGAACATCAGTAAAAGTAAGAGCATTGCAAAGCTGAGCACATCACTCTGCCTGGGAGAGTGTACTTGTTTCAGTGCAGGACACAAGAAACGTTTGCAGAGCTGCTGCCCTGCGAAATTAACAGTCACACAACCCTATAGGCAATAGCAATGTCAGTACTGTTATATGTTATTGATAGAAATGTAGAGCTTGAACAGATGTCCAGGAATCCTCTCTGGAAACAAAGAGAGAGACAAGTAAGCTCTGCCCCAGGCCTCGGTCAAACGTCACCAGAAAAAAAAAGAAACCCCACAACATTTCTTGGTATGCTGCACCGGAGTTTACTGCAAATTAAGTTGTTCTTTCTTTTCTTGCCCTCATTGTCCAGATAAGCTGAAGTGGATCTTTACACTGCCTGTTCTCTAACCATTCACTTTCTGAACAATGTACTGTTTTCTTGGTCTCCTCTGATTTCAATCTGTTTCTGTCTTTGTGAAAGTGATATGCCTATAGCTGCACATAGTTTCCATACTTGAGGCCTCACCAGTTTTGTCTGAAGAATGATTATTTCTCATTAATGACCTGTAGCTAAAAGAACAGCTAATGTACCATGCAGAAAGATTCGTCTTTTTTTTTTTTTTCTCATAATCAGCTAGAAATACAATGCAGTTTGATGTGTTTTTCTCTTACAGAGCTGTCATGCTAACAGTGATAGTCATTCTTTATTTCTAATTGCTCATTTCTTCCCTCTTTTCTAAGTGTAGTACTTCACAACTTCAGTTTTGTCCCAGAGATTTCAAAACCTTTCAGTATTTGCAGTGTTGCCTTTGAAGTCCGATTTCTTGCAGCCAAAGTTCTTCCAATATCTGCCTAGACTTGCACACACTTTTCAAGTGTTCTTTATCCTTTCTCCAAATCAGCAATGAAAATAATTAACATTAATGGGCTCAAGATAGATCCATATGAACTCCTTGAAATGGCCTCTCAGTTTAACAGTAAGACACTGAAAACTAATTTCGAACTGTGGTTTTCCAGCCAGCTGCTTTAATGGATCATGCCTCACTTGCTTAGAAAAATGTCAAGAAGGACCACAATGGAATGGTCAGAAAGGAAAGTCAAAATACGTAATTCTTCTCTGGGCTACTAGTCCACTTACAAGGAAGAACAACAAAAGTAACACTTCTAGTATTAAACTTTTCATACATAGCAGACCCTCAATGTAAAACCCATCTGCAAATGGTCAGAGTACAAACAGGAGTAAATGAAAACAACTCTTGAGATCCACTTAGCTTCCTGCTCATTGGGAAAGCTCCACACCAATGCGTGTGTTGAGAAATGCAAACCTGTGGCTACCTGATGCTCCTATGGCTTTTAGGGCACTCCGTCTGCTTGGGGAAGGAGAGCTCTGCTGCTTTTCCAACCTGCTTGGACTTTCAGAGGCTAAATCTACGGAGAGCTAGAGCCTTGCCTCAACTGGTAGCTACGGTGTTTTGGCCACAGTCCCGAGATCACCTTACCAGTGTGGGGTGTTTGCAGTCCTTACCACTATTTTAGGATTTCCAACGCTTACATAAAATACAGCAAAACACCATGCCATAGGTTTTTCATTAGCATTTCTTCATCTACTGTCTGACAAGTGACCATACTGAGTACAGAGTAAAACAAAACCAAATACATCATCCCAGTGCATAAAGGCAAGAGAGATGAGTCTGTAAGTCTCTTTTGGAAGTATTTGTTAAATCTTTATTGTGATGAATATGCAAGAAACCATGATCACTACGTATGTTTCTGCAAGTTTCCTCGTGAGGCACATGCGCATGCGTGAGTCAGAGCGGGACCAAACAATCTCCAAAGCCAAACTCGTGCCCAAGCTTCTTTAAAAGGATGAGATACGGTGATTTCCTATAGCAGGTGAAAATGGCAAGGCATCTCACAGCCAATTTTGTGCCCAACACAACACCAACAGACATGTTTTGCAAATGGGCTTCACTGCGGGAATTTCATGTTTTGAGCAAAATCCTGACTCACAGTGCTGCTGGGCACATACATGAAAATACCACATTTAAAGGACAAAAGGTATTTTTGTATATTTCTATCCCTTCCCCAGTCTGGCAGGGTGCAAGAGAGGGCTTTTCACAGACAGTGAGAAAGAAAACTTATATTGGCAGTGGGCTGCGACTTCAGAGATGCTGGTTATGCAACAGCCCGGGATACAATTCAGGATGTGCGCAACAGCAATGGCAAGCACAAAATTCCTTGATGAGGCAGACAGGAGCAAACTCTCAAAACACAGACCACATGCAGAGAGGAGCTCGAGTATGTGTCTGAATGCAACAAATACCAAATAACACTAATAATACCAAACTGTGTACTGTTTACTGGATCTCTGCGTGCGTGTGAGAAAGAGGGGATGTGGGCAGAGAGCCATCAGACAGTTGAATGATCTGCATCTTTCTGTGTCTATCATCCCTGGTCTGATAATGCAAAGTAGGAGCCAATTATTGCTGCTCCAAAGCAGGAACAATCTACACCCTGGGGACAACAGTGCCGTGCAGTGAGCGCACAGCTTCCTACAGCATATGCTCACATTAGCATTAGTTTTGCAATGGGCAAAGTACAAGTTCTGCACCAGCCGGTGAATCTTGAAGAGATATTAAGGGTAACACGACTGTCAGTTTACCAGTATTACCTGCTTGTTTTCCTATGCATTTATGCTTTACTCATGGAGAAAATGACAACAATGCAGTGCAATTATGCATGACCTAAGCTACTTTTAGAAAGAAGTGCAAAATGTAGCTTTTCTATATTGAGCTTTCTTTGCTGGTGACGGTCCTACCTGACAGGTGCGATTCATGGAACCAGATCATGAATCTGGACTTTTCTCTTCTAAAAATATGTAATATATCCAAAACCATGTCCATCCCTATATTCACACTCAAGTCTAAACCCATCATAATATTTATTGTAATTATTATAAAAAAAATACTTACAATGCCTGAAAAAGATTCTACTGAAGAGAGAAAACTATTCAACTCTTAATTATGGGGTTGTATTTACATATATATCCAGTAACTATTTTTTATGCTGTTTATCAAGTTTCTATACTGTCCTTAATGTAGTTAAATGCTTCTTAGATGAAGGGCAGTTACTAACTATTAACTGGTATTACTCCAGACCAGTCTTTAGTCTTTGTAATTGCACACTATTTATTTCCAGCTAAAGGGCAAGTGACTCATCAGATCTAACTGGTCAGTCAGCCAAAGGGTAATATACGTGCTTTGCATGTCCTCAGAGGTATTTCTTTACTATGAATGAATCTTTCCAAGGGGATGAGAAATAAAAGGAAAATGGGAGGGAACGGGAACATCCTGACATGGTGAGAGCTTAGAAAGAAAAACAACTTAGAGGTAATAATGCTCCTCTTAATATTAACTTCACACTTCCATTAACCTAGATGTATTTCTCCACTTGAGGCTATGAAAGAAAGAAAGAGGAAATTGTGGTTTTAAAAGTAGCAAGAGGAGATAAACTGCTGACAGAAGAAAGAGGTCTGAACACAGGAAGACTGTATCAGATGTCAAGGCTTACTGCCAGTTCAAGGCAGTACTAACCCCATGCTTCAATTACGGCAATTCTGTAAAGAATTTTCCCTCCTAACCTGCAACTGTTCAAGCTGAAGTCAGGTTCCAAAAAAGGCTTTTATGTTGTCTGTCACTGAAAAGCAAAAAAAGAAATATGACTTGCTGATTCTCTACTTGAACCATACACAGCCCTCGTCACCTATGAAATAGGACTTGAAGTGCCATCCTGCTCAAGTGCCAACAAGCTTAAAACTACTTTATTTGAGTACGATACTGCCAGCTCCTCTGAACATAGCCTAAGTAATATCAATTTGTCCCCTGTGTGATGACACAAATCATTTCAGCTGATCTGGGAGAAAGAAATTCAGTGACACTTGTGTACACTCATGAACCTGCAGATAGAGAGGCGCACAACCAGCCTCCTGTTGATTAGATGCAGCATGCTGAGCTGTGTGCCCAGGAGCAGAGTGCCTGTCCCAGGCTTTCCCCAGCTCTGCCCTTACAGGGATGCTTGGCATCTGTGCTTTTCCCTGGCATGGGAAGGCACTGTGACAAATACATATAGGAGGGGTCTGGGAGAAAAACAATCAGGGGCTCCTACTGTACAACACCTCATATAATGACACCCCAAAAAGGTTTTAAATAGGACAAAGGAAAAGAAGGTTAAGGTTTTACCTGCACTAGCAGAGCTTAACCCTATGCCTGCTGCTAGCAGCTGTACTATAAGACATGGTTGGCATTTTATTTTTTGAGCTAAATATAAGGGGAGGAATACTGCAGTTAAATGAATGAAATTTAATGTACTGCACGAAATGGATTCAAGGCTACAGCACTTGAAGCAGAAGGGTGCACAGGCAGCTTCGGCCGCTAAATTTCACAATTTACAAGAACATTCTTTTGTAGCCCTAAAGAACACTAAACTTTTATTTGGTTGCTAGGTGTGAGTACAAAAGAGGGATGCAACAGAACAGTATATATGTATTATGAAAGAGTAAAAAAGTAAGAATTATCATTTTAAACTGTACATAAATACTTTCATCCTCCTTTCCCTTGTATCTCAGAGAATAAAATTATGGGGGTTTTAATTCTGTCTAGTTTTATGTGACTGGAATGATTAGAGCTTCTTGCTGACTGAAAGCAGACTAGGACAATACTTTTTTCTCAGCTCCAGGAAATCCAACATTTTCATTAGTATTTTGCATTGTGTGATTATAAAGGAAAGCAAATTCTATTTTTTCTACTTTTCAAATAAAGGGTTATTGCAGTGGCATCTGCCAAGCAGTCAGCTCATATAAATAATAGAACAAGCATCTATTGTCTCTCTACTGACACAGTGCCAACAAATACGTCTCTGTTTTCCACCTTTTTCAGTGTTTGGGAGAGAATGTCCTTGTCTCAGGTTTTGCAATATACTGTACTTCATTATCTAGCGAAACACTGATTGCATGGATTTTAGTTTTTCAATGCACTGCATATTTATAACTGTTTGAAATCAATATTTAACCCTGAGCTACTGAATATATTATATCTTTTTGGTACAAAAAGTAGTGGTTTTCCCAAATTTTACTTATTTAGTCTTCTAAGGCCGATATTCAATCAAGATAGCATTCAATCACCTAAATTATCCCTCAAGAACAAAAAAAACCCTTTGTCTTTTCCTGTATCGCACGACAAAATGTTACAGTTACTGTGGGTTTTATAGTACTTGACATCTCTAAAGGAACACAGAGGTAGTATGTAAATGCACACGCAGAACATAGCTATTTCCTATGTGCTTCTATGATGAGAGTTATCCTTTTCTTAACAGTATGCAGCAATGAAGTTCAACAGTGCTAATTTACAGGTGAGCTCAGCAGAGGCCACCAAGATGTTTGGGGCTGGAGCATCTGTGCTGTCAGGAGAGGCTGAGACACCAGGACTCATTCAGCCTGAAGAAGAGATGACTGGGGGTACCTGACATCAGTCAGCTAAGGAAGGTTGTGCAGTTCCTCTCCACTGCTGCTGTATCTAACTGGATTAAAGCTTTGAGCAACCTGGTCTGACCCTACTTTGGGCTGGATGTTGGTCTAGAGACCTCCTGAGATCCCTTCCAGTTTGCATTATATACCAGACCCACGATTCTAAGGTTTTGGATGTCAGGTAAAAACAAAGAAATAAAAGCAAGGTTTGAATCTAATCTGATTAATCAAAACTTATTTTGAGAACTGCTTTTCACAACAGAAAAGAATTAACCAGTCCATTATGTCCATCACTTCGTGTAAATACCTGTGATACTGATTCTCCCTATCCATGAATTTCTGGTTGTATATCTCAGAATATCCACCATAAGTGCCGAGGATTTTGCATGATTCCAGAAACTCAAGAATTTGCAGGTAGTTGATGCTCTGGGGTTTTCTGGTGTGATATATATTTCTCTACATGAAAAGTGATAAGAAATAACATATTCAGCTAATACAGTGAAAATTTTAAAGCATTTAAAATCTAAAAGCATAAGAGATCCTATGATGAAAACAATGTTAGCTTTAAGAGGTTCTAAATGATGGAAAAAAAGAATGATTTTAAGGCAATCTTTTCAGTTCATTGCTCTCATGCCATCTGTATTGCTATCCATTTCCCAGTTAAAGTTTGAGCAGCATGCTCTAACCTGCTTTAGCTGCTCCCAGAGGATGTTGCTAACAGCTGTGGATGAGCTGGCTCATGTGAGAATCTGGAACCTCATTCCCTGTATTTGCTTTACAACCCACACAGAGAAATCCTCAAATAGCCAAATTAACCCAATTTCTTAAAAAACCCTCATTTCAATATTAATTACATTGATGCAACTTGTACATCCACAATATACAAAATCAGCTTACAACGGAAGGATAAAATCTGCCTCTTCAGTCTAAAGCTAGAAAATGTTCCATCAAAAATCAAAGCGTCCACAGGCTGCTCTCCAGAGCATGTGGGGCAGGTTTCCATTCCCAAGGCTTCAATGAGCACTGAAGTATTTCACTCCTTGTCTAATGTTTCTTTGTTCTTTCCCCACAGTCCTAAAAGTTTTTAGAGGAGTGAAAAACGAATGAAATATGTTAACCTTTCACAAACTGATCAAAATCAAACTAAGGAAGAACCTATTACAGGTGGTGTTGAAGACCTGTTATTCTCTCCTTATTCTCATTTACCTCCCGCTTGCTGGGAATATGGTGAACCTCTTGAAAAAATTGCAGGGTCACTAATCATACAAAGACAGTTATTTCTCCTGCATGGTTTTTAATTTTCAGCCAGATTTATGTGTTGGAAGAAAACACATATCCCTGAGGACCATACCAGCATACAAATAGAAACAGGCAGGTGAAATACTGCCTTAGGAGGATAATTAATTCCATCAGCCACTGAAAAAATGACAAACTTGTTAAGTATCACAGAACTCAAGCCAAAACAAGCAGGTGGAACGACATCAGGTACATGGCACAAACTGGAAAGACTATGATGAAGGGGCCTGGCACCAATAGCAGGAGCTGGATGTACGGGGGAAGGATAGGAGGCTATTCAGGGACCCTGGAAGCATTGCAAGCGAGTGTGAGACATGGTGTGAGGGCATCTGTGGGAGTATTGCAGTGTGGGTGATATGGGGACTTACTGCCCCAAAACTGAGCTTCGTGGATCCTGCCGCTCATGGCATACTTATGCACTTCTTCAACAAAGATGTTTCAGAGATGCCCATTTGAGTAATGTCTTAAGGTTTGGATTAAGACACAACCAGAGACCTGAATTATCTAAATCATTTCTAACCTCTCCCACCTCAAACAGAGAAATCAAATAAAAAGAGATTTAAAAGAGAACCATAGAATAGTTAGGGTTGGAAAGGACCTTAAAATCACCTAGTTCCAAGACCTCTGCCATGGGTAGGGACACCTCACCCCAGACCATGTTGACCAAGGCTCTGTCCAACCTGGCCTTGAACACCACCAGGGATGGAGCATTCACAACTTCCCTGGGCAACCCATTCCA
>JAOEHY010039186.1:0-19060 GCA_025447955.1 Psilopsiagon aurifrons
ACCATTCCATGATAATATATTAGATATACATATATTATATATATATATTTATATATATATATACCCTGTGTGGCCTATATCTTATATATAACCTAATGTGGCCCATGAGTGATGTCCCCATCCTTGGGACATCCCTTGCTGCAGGGATTCAAGGCTATGGCTGCCATGTGTTGTTAGCCTTTCCTCTCTCCTACCCCTTCCCCATCACTGGTCCATCCCACCCTCCCATCTCACCTGTGAGCTGTAATCAAGTCTCATGCTGTGATTCTCTGATTGCTTTTCTCAGCCCCTTCGGAGAAGGGATGCACTCCCCTGGGATCTGGAGCAGGTCCAGGCTGGCAAACGCAAGCTCTGCCTTCAGCAGGCAGGTCTGGCTGGGATCAGCGAGCTGCCAGGAATCGCCTGTGCATTTACCATATTGAAAGCCCTCCTCCCTTGGCAAGATTCCTGTTGAGGGGAAAGCTTTGGTCCAGAGGGAAGGAACCTACCAGAGTCCCTTTTAGCCAGGCTCTTTGGCCAGGGAACGCAGGCAGGATGCAATAAGCAGTCAGCAAGCTGCTCCTGTAGCACTTTCTTCTTTTCAGTGCAGTGGAAAAGAGCAATTTTGACATTACGTTTATGATTATTGTTATTAAGCCAGAGAAACATTTTAATGTGAATGCTCGGGGCTTATTAGACAGAGCTCTTCACCTCAAGATCTCAAAGCACTTGATGAAGGCGGCTTGTTATTAATCCCTACTAGTTCTATTGAGCTATTTACCTGCCGACACTGGGGGGTTGGTGATTATTGTTATTTGCATGTTCTGTAAATGGGAGAGCCAAGGTGCAGAAATGGATGGGGAGAAGCTGGCAGCAGAAGCTGCCCTCCATCCATCCTCCCTGCCTGCATCCAGCTGCCACCTCCCTGCTGCTTGTCCTTGCTCTGTCCAGGAGGCTCGGAAGAAACAGCCTCAGGCTTCACCAGGAGATGTTTAGATGGAGATGAGGAACAATTCCTTCCCCAAAGGGTGCTCAGGCATTGGAACAAGCTGCCCAGAGCAGTGCTGGAGTTACCGTCCCTGCGAGTGTCCACACACCATGGAGACAAGGCCCTCAGTGCCATGGGTCTGGGGTGGCCTTGGCATTGCTGGGAATGGTTGGACTGGATGGGCATAAAGCTCTTTCCAACCCTCATTGATTCTATGATTCATTTTGCTCAGCTCAGTCTTCCTTTCATCATCCTTCATCATGCTCTCAGGGAGCAAGCATCCTTCTCCTTGCTGTCCGCAGGCTCCATGTGTGGCTTGCAGCCATTCCCGCGGTGGCTCTGGCCATCCCTACTGGTTATGGCAGAGCTGTCCTATTCTCCGCTGTCCTTCCAGCCACTTTGGGCATCTGCAGGCACCGTTGGACATGAGGAGGTGGAGCTGGTGCCATCTGTGCCCACACAACCTGCTTAGGGAGATGCGGAGCTGAACCTTGGCAGGGGCATCCCATCCTGCTCCATCCCTGCTGCTCATTAAGGACTGCTTGAGGAAGCGTCATGGATGGGGTGGGATGCTCAGAGCTGAACTGGTGTCATTGTTCCTGGTGCAGTGGGTAGTTTGCTGTGTGCAGGAGCAGCTTGGCTCAGATCAGTGCCAGCAGCTCTTGGCCTGGACCACAGTAAGAAGCGCTCTGCTACCCTGACTCTCACTCTTCACACTGCAGTTTGAGCTGTCAGCACAGGCAGGATCCCAAAGGCTCCTCTCTTCCTTTCTCTTTTCCTTTGCCTATGGTTTTCAGTGCAGGTATCCCACTCTGTGTCAGTCCAGGCTGGGAAAGGCATTTCTATAGGTGGCTTCCATCCCTTGGTTGCTGTCCCTGTCTGATGCCTCTGCCTTTTAGCGTATCCAGCCTCTCTCTCCCAGTATTTCCTATGCCTGCCCCACACTGCAGCCCCCAGCCCTGCAGATGGCTGTGTGGTAAACGGATACCATGGTCCATTCACCATTACCATAACCCCAAGTTCCCTCCCCATCTGCTCATCCCTGGCTGGCAACAGGCACACAGCTGTGGCTCCAGCTGCTGTGGGGTGGATGCTGCCCAGCATGTTCTCCTTGCCTGTTGGAGAATGGCCTATGCTCCACTCTGGACTGTTGGGTGGAGAGATCAGAGCACTTTTGTGTGCCACTCACCTTCCCCAATTAGCCAGAGGGCAAAACCCCTTCCTTAGCATCCCTCTGTGCTCTCTGCCCTGACCAAGAGTCACTGCAGGCCACAAGGCAGAGCCTCAGAGCACAGCTTACGTGAGCTGGAGCCAAGGCTCTGAACACAGTCGAGCCTTTCCCTAGCCTTGATCTCTTCTAAAAGCCTTCCTTGCTTTTGCAGGCTGAGCCTGGGGCTGCTGAGGGAGAGGAGACTGCTGTGTCCCCCCCATGCTGACTCAGGTGTGAAGTATTGATAGCAGCCCCTTCTCCTTTCCCCTCCTCTCCAGGAAGAGCACTTCTTCACTATTATTATTGCTGTTGTTATTTATTAGCCTGTTTCTGCTCCAGTGCTGCTAAGAGACACAGCCAGGCTTGGCTGCTATTCAGTGTGCTTACAATAAGCCTGAGCCCTCCCTTTTGTTCTATAGAGCTTGCTGAGTGTTGTATAAATACCTCACTTGAGCTGTTTCTCTCCCTCATCTTTGGCAGCTCAGGAGGTTTGGGAAAGGTCAGCTCCTTGCCGTAGCTTTTGGCTGCTCCAGACAAGCGCTGCTCTCATTGTGTGCCAAATGCCTCGCTGCGCTTTATCTGTGCAGCTCTAGGATGGTTCAACCAGACCCCTGCTTCGCTTCAGACCCAGCCTGCCCCTGACCTCACTGCACAGCGTTGCCCTGTGCTTTGTAGACAGTTCTGAGGCAGTCTTGAACAAGCACTGAGAGATCCCAACTCCCTTCTGCATCCAGGAGCAGCCACAATAGGCTGCAACCCTCCAGCATCCCAAGCAGGGGCTCTGTTGCACACCCACTCTGCCTTCCAGTGTGTCCATCACAGCCGCAGTGTTGCTGTGGGTAAGGCAGGCTTTGGGCTTGGTTTCAACCAATGTATGTCTGTGGGGTGATGTAGGAAAATGTGGTAGGGAAATGTGTGGTCACTCTGCAGGTGATGTCCCTGGAGGGGCAGCAGGCAGAGCCCTGCTCCCTCTGTGCATCCCTGGTCACTGGTGCTTGTGCCAGTGGGGTTGGCAGGTAGATGGTTTCCTTGTGGGGTGTTTTGGGTAGCAGGGTCTTCACCAGCTCTGTTGGGAGTCAAATTTAAGAGGTCTTCGTGCTTCTGTGCACCTTATCTGCTGCCTGGGGTTTATTCGGGCTGCCCCATACGAGCATCAGGACCTTGTGCCTCACTTACTGCTGCTTCTGCCCACACCCAGCAAAGCGCTTCTGTCTGTGGTGGATCTGAAAGGGAATGGGATGTGAAGGCTTGGTGGGTGCTGAGTGCCTTGGAACTGGGCTGAAGCCCTCGCCTTGAATGTGTGGGGCTCCTTCCCTATACTCTATGAGGCAAAAGACAAGAGCTCAAGAAAGGAGACATCCTTCTCTGACACCCTGGATATGCTTCCCACCTTGATGTCCCTAGCTGCAACTGTGCTGCTGAGCCTGGGCTGGTGTGTCCTGGAGACAAGTGCCTTCAGACATGCATCTCTTCCATCATGCCCTCAAGCAGGCACCTGATTGAGCTCCCCTCCAAGCTGGATCTGCATCCAGCATCTGCTGTTCTCCCCAGTTCCCTTCCCATCGCTGGGTTGGATCTCACAGCTGCATCCTGCCCCCCCCTACAACTGGCAGCAGATAATGCACTGCACAGTTGCACTGATGCTCCACAGGCCTGTGCCTCAGGGCTGGGGGACGGGATGAATCCCTTCTTGTCCTGCATTGCACATTCCTCACTTGCACACCTCCCCTCTAATATCAGAGCTCAACATGTTCATCTGCATAAAGGGGGGGGGAAAGAGAAGGAGCAGCAATGGGAAGAGCAGGAGGGACTATCCAAGCGCTTCATAAAGATGATGAATTGCCTTTAGATATTGGGCAGGAGAGGGAGAGAGTTCTTTCATTTGATGATATTAGTCTCTTAGTGGTGCGTTGTTGCTGTTCATATGAGCTCAAAATCTTCAGGCAGTCAAAGGCAAACGCCCGGGAATTGAAGTGTAAATGAGCCGCTGTTGAGCGGTTTATTCTGCCTGTTATGAGTTCGTGTTCTCTCCTTATGTGGGTCAGTCTGCAGGAGTGGAGGAGCTGCTGCTGCCTGGAGGTGCAGCGGGTGCTGGGACTGCGCTTGGTGTAGTGGGTGGCATGCAGGGTGATGTGCAGGCAGGGAGATGCAGGGGGTGATGTGCCTGCAGGGGATGTGCAGGCAGGGTGATGTGCCTATAGGGTGATGTGCAGGCAGGGTGATGTGCCTGTAGGGTGCTGTGTAGGCAGGGTGATGTATATGCAGTGTGATGTGCAGGCAGGGTGATGCAGGGTGATGCATATGCAGTGTGATGTGCAGGCAGGGTGATGAGAGGGGATGATATGCATGCAGGGGGTGATGTGCATGCAGGGTGGTACAGCAGGTATGCAGTGTCTGCCTGCATATGCATGTGTGTGTTGGGAGTGCAGGGTTGTGCCCATGGCAGTAGCCACCAGGTAGAAACTACTCTGGCATCTCTTGTCCTCACTGTGCCTGGAGACCCCTGTCCTGTCCCTTCCTCCTCCCAACTGAAGAATGCTCTTTCCCCCCACATTAGCAATTCAGCTGCTGAACTGGTCCATGCCGGCTGCTCTGATTAGTGCATGTGATAAGAAGATGTGCATCTCCTTCAGAGAGACACCAGCCACGTGGTTTGGCTGCTTTGCATAAACAGCGATGCATAAAGCAGTGTGTGTGGGACAAATCTGTCCCTCACTGGGATAGGTGAGGAGGTTTTCTCCTCCATCCTTGACTTTACTTTCTCTTGCAGAAAGCACATTGTGTTTGGGGAGCACTCACAAAGGCTTGAGCAGAGGGGTTGTGGGGAGGGCAAGTGCTTTCTGGAGCCCTAGGGATGCTCCTCCGTGTCTGGAGAGGTTTGGAGGCATCTCCCTGCTCACAAGCTGGTTCCTGACCTCCTTGCTGTGGTGCAGGGCTGGTGACAGACCTTCATTTCACACTGACAATGAGTAGAACAGGGAGTGTGGAGTGAGAAGGGGCACTGAAGAGGCAAGACCTTGGTAGCTCATTTTGGACCATGTACCCCAGCCTTTTCCCTTCTTGTCCTTGCATGGGGTGAAGGTGCTTAGCACATATCCTGCCTTACCTGGCCACTCTAAAAAGGCAGCAGGGCTCAGTCACTCAGGAGAAGCTGTGATGGAGCCAATGTGGTTGTGTGGTGCCTGAAGGCAAAGGAGGTGCTGCATCCAGGACAACCTCCCTTCAAAGGCAGCTTTCTCGGTGTCACAGCCTTTACCAGCCCCACTGTCCACGCTGCCCTTCCCCATGCTATCTGCTCTGCATGGTACCAGCATAATGGAGCAGGTTATCTGTGTTTAATGTCCCTGCTCCAGGTACAGGCAAGAGATGGAGCCTTAGGGTGCATCAGCCCTGGCAGGGCAGATCCTTGTCCTCAGGCATGGGGTGAGCAGCTCAAATGCATCCTTGGTGTCCCTGAAGGACAAAGCTTAATCTTCATGTGGCTCCTGGATGTGTTGGGATGCTGACATCCCTGCCTTAAGCCAGGAAAGGACCTTGCTGTGCCTTGAGCATCCTCTTGCTGGCACGGTCCTTGAAGTCCTGGATGCATCCTCCTGTTCAGAGGGCTCATCCATCTCTATGTGTGCCCGCAGCGTGCCGAGGGATGCTGTGTGGGTTCGGGGCGGTGTGTGAGAGGAGCCCCACCGACCCCTCTCAAGCCTCCTGTGTGTGCAAGAAGACAGCTTGTCCCGTGGTGGTGGCTCCTGTCTGCGGCTCTGACTATTCCACCTACAGCAATGAGTGTGAGCTGGAGAAGGCCCAGTGCAACCAACAGAGGCGGATCAAAGTCATCAGCAAGGGACCATGTGGTGAGTGCAAGCTCTCTGCTCTCAGAAGGTGATCATGATGTCCTGAGCTCATGGCACCACTGTGATGTGCTGGTGGAGAGGGGTACGTCTGGTCTAGTGTGAGGCATCCCTGCCCATGGCAGCGGGTTGGAACTGGATGATCTCAAGGCCCTTTCCAACCCAAACCATTCTATGATGGGGACACTGAGGGAATCACCAACAACTCCTTGTTGATCATCAGAGTGTAACAAGAGGCAGGATGATGGCCAAAGCCATTCAAGAGATGTACAGCATCCCAGTGACCACAATACCTCCCCAGTATGGATCACATCTACCACAGCTAGAGGCTGGAGAGAGCAGTGTATAAGCAGGCTGGGTGGGCTGATGAAAGCCAGGCTGGCATTCCCCAGCTGTGAGCAAGGAGCTGTGTAAATGAGACCCCAGTCTCCTCATCTCAGAGTAAATTAACTTGACCTTTCTCTCCTGCGGCGCTCTGCCTTGCAATAAATCTGCACCCAGCGCTCCTGCTGAGCTCTTGTCAGAGGGGGGAGAGCACAGAGTGATTTATTCCAAATCAGAATCATAAAGAAGTGACAAGAAAGAGGGGAAAAAAGGCCAAAAAAAGAACTGGCAAATACATTTCGGCCCTTCCCTGTCAGTGAGGGAATTGTTCCTTGAGCTCTGCCTCTAACTGTGGTTTGCAGGAGGTGCTGTAAAGACCCTTTTCTGCTCATCTGATGGAACGAGAGGCTCGTGGAGAGCGTGTGCCGGGAACGGAGCTTGCAGGAAGGCTGAGGGGGCTGGAAAGGAAGGGCTCTGCCCTGACTGAGGAGTGAGCTCCTTTCCTTGTGTGCCATGGGTTTGGGGCTGATCCCACAGCCCCATGGTCCTGCCTGCTGTGGACATCCTGGTTGCTCAGGACCACGTAGAACCATAGAATCAATGAGGCTGGAAAAGCCCTTTAAGCTCATCCAGTCCAACCATTCCCCAGCACTGCCAAGGCCACCATTAACCCATGGCACTGAGGCCTCATCTCCATGGTGTGTGGACACTTGCAGGGACGGTGACTCCAGCCCTGCTCTGGACAGCCTATTCCAATGCCTGAGCATCCTCTGGGGAAGGAATTGTTCCTCATCTCTGTCTAAACCTCCCCTGGTGTGGCTTGAGGCCGTTTCCTCTTCTCCTAAGGTACATGGGTCCAGCATCCACTGAAGATGATGGAAGAGCATCCCTTGTCACATGTATGGTTTTGGGCACTTGGAGGGGGCTCATAGAATGGTTTGGGTTGGAGAGGACCTTAAGATCATCCAGTTCCAACCCCCTGCCGTGGGCAGAGACACCAAACACCAGACCATATTGGCCAAAGCTCTGTCCAACCTGGCCTCGAACACGGCCAGAGATGGAGCATTTACCACTTCTTTGAGGACCCTCTGCCACCCCCTCACCACTGTCACAGAGAGGAACTTCTTCCTTATACCCAACCTGACCTTCTCCTGTTTAATTTAAACCCATTCCACGTGTAAGTAGACATCATGGTCTGTCAGGCTGATTAATCCCATGGGAGCAGCTCACGCCTGTGCCATGCTTTCCTTTTCCATATAGGCTCCAAGGACCCCTGTGCGGAGGTGACCTGCAGCTTTGGCAGCACATGCGTGCGCTCCACCGATGGCCAGTCAGCCAAGTGCGTGTGCCCATCGTCCTGCAGCGGCGTGCCCGAGAGCCCCGTGTGCGGCAGCGACGGCCGGGACTACCGCAGCGAGTGCCAGCTCAACAAGCACGCCTGCGACAAGCAGGAGAACGTCTTCAAGAAGTTCGATGGCGCCTGCGGTGAGTCCTCTTGTGGCCTTAAGAGCCTTTCCCCTTGGATTGAGAGCAGCAGGGAATGGCAAAGTCATGGAATGGGTTGGGTTAGAAGGGGGCTTAAAGTTCATCCAGTTCCAACCCCCTGCTATGGGTGGGGATGTCTTCCACTAGAGCAGGTTGATCCAAGGCCCGTCCAACCTGCCAGGGATGGAGCGTTTACCACTCCTTTGGGCAACGTATTCTACTCCTCACCACCCTCACAGTAAAGAACTTCCTTATATCCAACCTGAACTTCCCCTGTTTAAGCTTAAACCCATCACCCCTTGTCCTATCACTACAGTCCCTGATGAAGAGTCCCTCTCCAGCATCCTTGTAGCCCCCTTCAGGTACTGGAAGATGCTCTGAGGTCTTCACGCAGCCCCAGTGTTCTCAGCCTGTCTTTTGTGTCTCCATCAGCTCAAAACCAGGCTGGGCAGAAGAAGGTCACTTTGTGGGTGGTGGCTTCTGAAACTCAGACCAAACCAGCACTTCCCCTGCAGCATTTGGCTGTGGTTGTTTCTTCTTGGGACCTACTGACCTACAAAGCAGTGGGAACATCTGTGCTCCCTCCTTTTCCTTCTGCTGTTTCCCTGGGCTGGAATCCCCTGGCTGCTGGCTTTGGCAAGAAGCCCGTTTGCTAGGTGACATCCCAGGGCTCATGGGCAAGCAGCTCCCTCTCATTAAAGCAGCCCAACGGGCTCAGACCCTAGAGCACAACCACTGCAAGGATGGCTTCCTCCATGGCTGTGGATCCTGGTAGTTAAAAGCAACTGGGTTCGTTAGGGAAACATGAGATCAGGCAGGACACGTGCCAGACCAATGTTTGTCTCCAGGAGAAGGAGTGTGGGAGTGTGTTTGGGAAGGTTGCAAACCCTAAAGAGCTTCAATTGTGTTTTCACTGCTTGGTCCCAAGTAGGGTGAGATGGGAGGTACAAAAGAGGTGCTGTCACACCAGGTTTCTAGGGCAGAGATCAGGCTTTTGAGCCTCGCTGCTCCTTTGAGGTCCTCCTGGTTTTCACTGGGCATCAGCAGAAGCTCAGGGAGATGGAAAATAGCTGAAGGTCTTTGCAGTCTGTTGGTGTTGGTGTAAGGCTTGAGGGTGTACTGCAAGGGAGAGGAGGGAGCAGGGGTGAACAGTCATATACACAGTCATACATACAGTCCCTGAGATAAATCTCTGCATCCACCTCATCCCCAACCCCTCCAATGTGATCAGTCTCCACTGCATCATCTGTTCTGCATCCGTGCTCCACTACAGCAGCCTCATTTACCCACAGCCCCTCGAGTCCATACAAGATGTTCTTGTTTTATTGGGGTTGTTGAAGCCTCCAAGGAGGTAACACATCCCTGGCTGTCTGCTGGTGGGGCAGCAGAGAGCACAGGCAGCTCTTGCCAGAGGGGGAATAAAAGCTGGATTGGGCAGGTCCTGTGGGAGCTCCTCCATCTGCTTCGTTTCCATGATCACTGTGTATGCTAAAGTGGTTAAAGCAAAAGACTTCAGCTATGACCCTGCACTAAGCCAGCCTTCTCCAAGGGATGTAGAGTAGAAGGGAAGTCCCTTTCCAGCTTGCGAGAGGCTGGGGGAGCAGCTTATTGTGTTGTTCCCCTCCTTGTCAGCCTGGGACCAGTTGATGCAGGGATTTCAGACTAGTAGGATTAAAGGAGTGAGAGATTTGATCGTGTTTCTGCAATTGCAGACAATGAATCAGCACTCTGCAGGTTCCCTGCTTGGCAAGAAAGAGGAAAACCTGGAGTAGGGATTAGTGAGCAGTCAGCACCTGGTTTACCCGTGGCTTTGGTATGCTAGTATCAGCTCAGCTCACTAGCGATGGTGATCCGGCTAAGCCTAGATTAGAACACTGGGGCAAGGAGGCAGTGTGTGGCCCTGGCTGTCTTCCATGCTTTTCCAGCACTTTGGAAAGACAGGGAGGGGGAATGGGATGAGAGCACGAAGCATCTTCTAATGCACTTTGGACTTGGGAGGTTCACCTGGATCAGGGTGTCCTTTGACAGAGAGGGGTGAATGCAGCTCAGGAAGGGAAAAGAGGCAGAGCTCATCCCATCCAGCCATTGTTTTGGAATGGGGGAGTGTGTGCAGAGTCCTCATGTGTGCAGATGTCCAGTGCTGAGGAAGAGCGCTGAGTACCACTGGGGAAGGATTGGAGCCTCTTGCTGCCAGCCAAAGGGAAGGAGGGCGGAGGAGCAAGCACCCCTGTGGTCAGGATGTGATTGAACCAATCCTTGTGCCCTCTCTCTGTGCACAGACCCATGTAAAGGCGTCCTCAATGACATGAACCGTGTGTGCCGGGTGAACCCCCGCACCCGGCGGGTAGAGCTGTTCTCCCGCCCCGAGACCTGTCCCTCAAAGAAGGAGCTTGTGTGCGGTGACGATGGGGTGACTTATGACAACGAGTGTGTGATGGGGCGCTCGGGGGCCATCCGGGGACTGGAGATCCAGAAGGTGCGTTCAGGGCAGTGCCAGCATCAGGGTAAGTACATCCCTGCATCCTTGGGAGTGATGGGAGCGTTCGGATTCCTGCTCCCTGTCCCTGCGGTGGGATTGAGCAGTGCTGCCCCTTCTCCCCACAGACAAATGCAAGGATGAGTGCAAGTTCAACTCTGTGTGCTTGAACCGCCGTGGCACCGCTCGCTGCTCCTGCGACCGCATCACCTGCGATGGTACCTACCGGCCCGTGTGCGCCCGCGACAGCCGCACCTATAGCAATGACTGCGAGCGCCGCAAAGCAGAGTGCCACCAGAAGGCTGCCATCCCAGTAAAGCACAGTGGACCCTGTGGTAAGCACTGGTGCCACCAGGCTGGTCACCCACAGGAGCGCTGGTACCCCCACATCACTTCCCAGCCCCAGCAGCCACTTTAAGCCCAGCCTGTGTCAGTCCCTTCCATGCAGGTGATGCTGGAGAGCTGCAGGTAAGTTGTGAGTGGGCGCTCATCCTAAGCAAGACACAGGTTTTCTTCAGTGTTGCAGCCAAGAAGCCCTGAATATCCATTGCTCCCTGTTGGGTTTTCCTTTCACAGTCCTCCTCTGTGTGTGCGTGTTCCTCCTTGGTCCTGTCTCTGATGTGCTCAATGGGAAGAGTCATTTGTGTTTAAACAGCACCGAGTGTCTGTGATGTCCAGCTGGATTCTCTCATTCACCACCATGCAGTTCCTATGCAGCCCATGCCATTCATTTCTCCTCCCAGGGTAGTGCCAGCCCCAATCTCCTCCCATGCTTTCCCTTCCATGCCTGCCTGCTTCTCTCAGCTCCAGGTATCTCCATAAGGAACTCTTCCCAGCACACCCGCTCTTTGGACGTCTCACCGTGTCTTTGTCTCGTCTCTGGGAGCAGCTTTTGACCTTTTCCAATGGGTTCTTTATCAGGAGGATGTGATAGGATGGGACTTGGTGTCCTTAGGATGCTGGGAATGTCCAGTTTTAACATCATTGCACAGAGAACGAAGGAAGTTAAACACAGACACTGAGTTGATTTGTATGAGTGGAACTGTTTCATTTCAGCTCAAATTGGGTTTTGCTACATCTGGAACTGTGTCCTATTATTTTAAGCTGCTGTTTCGCAAGGTATCAGCTGTATCAAACCTTCTGAAACACTCAGAATTTAGGCCCTATGGTGTGGATCTGTTTTGTTGGCTTTGTGCTCCTGCAGTGGGTTTTTAACGCTGCCAGCCCCAGCTGCTTGAAACCCCTTTTGTCAGGCTCCCAAAACCACGCTCAATGCAATCACAAACTGTGATTTTTAATCATCCCTTTCACTGTGTTTCTGGTGGTTGAATGATGAGGAGACACTTCCCCACGTTCTCCCTATAGGGAGATCAACACAGACACCTTCAAGTCCTCTCTGATGCAGGGAGCTGGTGCTGGATGGCAACCAGGAGCCTCACCAGGAAGCTGGGCAAGCCTGGAACTCATTTTCCTGCCCTCTTGTGCCGCTGTGGAGGTGTGAATGGCCACTGGGGCTGGCATGGGGCAGCTCATAGCAAGGCAGGCTGCCTTGGTGCAGAGGATGAAGCAAGGTACCTGTAGCTCCTGAGATGCACTGGGGCCAGGAGATGATGTTTGCAGCTGGGTCTTTGGGTGCCGGTGCCTTGGGCTCTCTACAAACTCTTTAGCATCAGGACCTTGCTGAGGCTTCCCAAATTCCTAGGGTAAGCAGAGGACTCATGTCAGACACGCATCATTCCCAGCACGTTCAGTGCAGTGAGGCCAGTGGGCAGCAGGATCTGGTCCCTATACATCTGCTGATCCTCTCTTTCATTTTAGCCTCTCATCCTGCAAGCAAGGACAGCAGATGCGCATGTCTGCTTTTGGAGCTGCATCCTTATGGGGTGGGAGCAAGCAGAGCCTGTAATCCAGGGAAGCAGATCAAAGCTGGGGCTCTGCCTGCCAAAGCTGAGGCTTTCACATCCACACAACAGCTCCAGGCAGCCCTGTAGCAAACTACCACGAGGTGTGGGCAAGCCTTTGGTCTCCCCAGCAGCTTAGGAAAGCATGTTCTGTATGACCCTGTGGGAAAGAGAGCGCATCCTCCTCTGTGGCACAAGTTCATGCTCAGTGTGAGGTGGGAAATGGGTTTAGAAATGGAGATTGGGGTGGTGATGCTGCTTTCCAGCTGGTGTGACAGCACAGATCGCTATTGGTGGTACCAGCTTCTCTCCTGGTTGGATGCTTCTGCTGGATGCAGGGTGCAGTCCTCGTGGACTCATGGGACGCTCAGCAGTGGTTGAGACGGGGGGATGAGGGAGCCCCAGGCTCTGTTTGCATCCAGCACCCATAGCGGGGAACATGGGGAGTTCATCCATGTGCTGTGAGGATGCAGGAGATGCATGGAGCTGGGGAAGGAAAGGGAAAAGGATAGGAAAGGGAGAAGGAAAAAGACAATGAAAAGGAAAAAGAAAGGAAAGGGGAAAGGAAAAATAATAGGAAAAGTCAAGGAAAAAGAAAAGGAAGGATGGGCCATTAATATGGTCACAGCGTTTTAATCTCTCACATATACACATCTAAGGAACTCTAAGCTCTGCTGCTCTTTTCCTGCAGCAAGGCAGAGGATGCAAAGCCAAACAAAACAGTCCAGGCCTTGTTTTAATCCTCTCCTTTGACACTGTGATGGTGCAGCTGAGAAAGAAGGGATGGGATGAGACCGATGCAGACAGGAGGTGGAGGGAAGGTGTCTGTGGTTGCATCTGTCTTCTCCTCCCTGCCTCTCTTTGCTCTTCTTTCCCTGTCTTTCTCCCTCCGCTTTCTCTCTCTTTCCTTTCTCGTCTGTGTCTTGTGTTTTACAGTGTTGCCTGTTTGGAGGAAGGAATTGTGTCCTCGCAGCACCCTCCTGCTCCCTACCTGGACATCTCTGCTAGGAGGTCGGCTCTCTCCCCTTCTCCATAGCCAGGGACAGTCCTGGCCTCTTCTCACTGCTCCCCACCTCTCTAGTTTTGCTTGAGAGCCCCTGAGATGGAGACATTGCCCTGGGTTTGCTCCCATCCCTCATCCCAAACCCTTCCTGCTGGAATGGAAATGCCTCGCAGTGCAGTGGGGTCTTGTCCGGGGCTTGCTGTGGCTTGAGCCTCCGAGGCACATGAGAGTGGGAGCAGAGGTGGGTGCTGTGAGCTCTCTGCTCCTTAGCAAGCCCCTCTTTGGCTGGTACATCAGTCCGGACTGCTCCTGGTTGATCTTACCTCTCCTTTTGCCCCCAACTAACCCTCCTTTCTTCCCCACCTCCCCCTTCCCAGAGACTTCTGCCTGCCTGCGTCTGTGCTGCTTGTCCCTCTGCTCTCCATAGTGTGTGTCACGCTTGTCTGTGCAAGTCCAGCGGGAAGGGGATCCACAGGGATTGCAGCTCCTGTCCCCATACCCAGCAAAGCACCACGTGCCTTTTGGAAGCACTGAGGAACTGTGCTTCAGATGTGGTTCTTCCCAAGGAATACTCCCTGTGGAGCTGGTGGTGGTCTGCTGGGTGTCATGGGCACAGATTGATGGGGTGTGATGGGTTACAAAGCAGCTTCAGAGCCTCTTCTCCATAGCCACCATCAAGCAGGGCTTGTAGGAGAGCTCAGTGTCCCCAGGGCTTGCTTAGGCCTTGGCAAAGCTTGGTAGCAGGTAGAGACCGTGCCTTTGAACCCATTAGGGTGTAGAATGAGTATTTTGCTTGCTCCGTGCCTCCGTTTCCCTGCCTACAGAAGGGCCAGGCATCAAAGCAGGTCTTGATTATAGCACAGCTTAAGGTCCTTGCTCAGTAGGTCCTCGTTATACCCACCCACATCAAAACTGGTGCCAGAACCTCCATTGACATCTGCGGGTGTCCACGGCTGTGTGTGGTAGTTCACAAGCTGAGATTCAGGCTGTGAAGGAGCTTCATGTGCCCCATCTCTGCAGGTTTGCCTGCTCCAGAAGGGCAAGAGATGTCAGTGCTCTCTGTCAGGCCTGACACCTCTCTGAACTCTCATCCTTGCTCCCCAATAGATTGAATTTGGACTTCAAATGAGTTTGCTTCGTGCTTAGCTCGTTGCATCCTTACTGCCTGTGTCCAGCAGAGGAGCTTTCCCCATGTGTCTCTGTGTTTGAGGCACATCATTATGGTATAGATGTTGCTTTAGAAAGGAGAAACGCAAGCAGGAGATGGGAGCAGCATCACAGGTCCCAGCACAGCAGGGAGCTGGTCCTTGGGAACTGCTGACAGGCAATTCCACTGCAGGAAAGTCGGGATGCAGTTGAAAGGGCTGAGATGAAACAGTGCCCATGTGCCTGAGCTGCCTCCCTCTTCCCTGTTCCTATGCACACCTTTTGCTCTAAGTTTTGACTTGGTAGGTGCTTCCCAAAGAGCCAAATCCAGATCCCATCGGCTGTGCTCATGGGCCATTTCTCACTGGCTGAGAGCATGCAGCCAGGCTCCTGAGGGCTCAAGCCTTGCTCTTGCTCTGCAGATACACCACTTGGTCCTAGCATGGGAGGAAACCACACCTGATGCCCTGTGCCATCAGGCTCTGGAGGACTTTGTCTTTCCCACCACACTGTGTGCCCACCTCACTCTTTGCTGTTGGTGGGGCTGTGTCTGCCTGTTACATCCATCTCGTCTTGGCTGCATTGTCTGTTCCCCACATGTGTCTTGTCATGTGTCCTTGTCACTGTTCCACACGGATTAAATCTGTGTCCTTTCCTTGCCCCACGTCCTCAGGGCTCTTGTCTTGAGGCACAAGAAGGGGCTGTTGGCAGTGCTGGGTTTCCCCCCAGCAGCATGGTCAGTGCTTCTGGATGGTAGAGAGCATCCCTGACGGGACATGCAAGCAGGCTGGGAACTGGGTGCAACTGTAGGTAGAGGTCCATAGGGAGTGGGATGCAGCCTTTTCTCTTTGCTATCACCATCGCTGTGGATGGGCATCTTGAAGGGAAGGTGCCGTGAGCTTGGCTGACTTTGATACAGCAGCTCCAGTCTGTGAGCAGAGGGGGCTGTTGCTGCCTCTCAGCCTGCAATACATGCTATGGGGCATTACCCATCCCTAGGGAGCTCGATGCCCAAGGACTGGGCTGAAGTGGGGATACCAGGTCTCTTCCTCCTGCTGCCCAGCAGCTCCTTGGCCTTTCCAGCATCAGCTTCCAAGAAGAGGGGATGGGAGCTGACAAAGGGAGAGGAGAAACAGGCCTTGTGGTGAATTCCAATGTCCTCTCCAGCCAGGGAATTGCCATAGAGGGTATTAAATGAGCTCTTCAGGAGGATGTGGACCTCAGTGAAGGGAACTATTCCTCTGTGAGCTTTTTAGCTCCTGGTGCGAGGTGCAATGTGATGATGTACTAGAGCACCAAGAATCACACTGAGGGGGGCTTTCTGCTGCCTCTTGCCCTGCTCCCTGCTATAGAGCTGGTCATGCAGATCTGACTTTACAGGGTTCTGGCAGCACTGCTGCTTCCAAAGTGCCAGCAGTGAGGAGCATCAGTCTGTGTTGCCCTCCCTCAACTCATGATGTGAGCTGTTGGGGACGCCCAGACAATGGGGTTTGGTGCAGAAGCCCATGGGGATGATCCCACTTTAAAACCAGCCCCTTCAAGCAGAGTATAGCTGGGATGGGAATGGGATGGAGCAGACGAGTCAGGAATCCTCTTCACGGCGTGCAGGGAGAAGACCTTGTGCCTGCTTCCCATCCCTAACCTCTGCCACGCATGGGGATGATGCTGAGGGTAGCATGGAGGGTGCAGGGTGCCACAGCCAGGACCAATGTGCATTTGCCATGGCTTGGGGGAGGCAGGCGTGGGGGTGATGCTGGCATGCCATGCTGCACGCAGTGCCATGCGATGCTGCGGGAAGCAATGGACTCAATCCAGTGCCTTTCTCTCTGTGTCCCTATGCAGACCTGGGCACGCCGAGCCCGTGCCTGAGCGTGGAGTGCACCTTCGGGGCCACGTGCGTGGTGAAGAACCAAGAGGCTGTGTGTGAGTGCCAGCAAGTGTGCCAGGGCCGCTACGACCCGGTGTGCGGCACCGACAACCGCACCTATGGCAACCCCTGCGAGCTCGACTCCATGGCCTGTGTGCTCAAGAGGGAGATCAAAGTGAAGCACAAAGGGCCCTGCGGTAAGAGCTGATCCCATTGGAACTCATTGGAACCCATTGCCGAGAACACGGACACCTTCCAATGGAGCAGTTGCTCCAAGCCCCTGTGTCCAACCTGGCCTTGAGCACAGCCACAGCTTCTCTGGGCACTCTGTGCCAGCGCCTCAGCACCCTCATAGTAAAGGCTTTCTCCTTAATGTCACATCTTAACTCTCCCCTTTGTCAGGTTAAAGCCATTCCCCTTGTCCTGTCCCTACATCCCTTGTCCAAAGCCCGTCTCCATTTTTCCCATAGCCCCTTTAAGCACTGGAAGGCTGCTTTAAGCAGCCCCATTCCCAGCCTGCCTGACTGCAAGCTTTGTGCTGTAGATAGAAACCTCCTGTCCAACAGTCTGCACAGACCAAGCAGGGGGCTGTAGCATCTTTCCTCCCCCGTGCAAAGGCAGCAGCTGCTGTGTGAAAGAGAAACAAGAAACCCCATCTTGGAGCCAAATTCCTTGTGCACTGAATGGCAGGGAGGGAAGAGGGTGTTTGAAGGGGAAAATGAAGCTGTGAATCACTAAATACCCAGGAGCCAGGGGATGTGCTGGCTGGAGTCTGGTCTCTCCTGCAGTGAGCGATGGCTCATTGAGTTATTAGGGAGATAAACGTCTTCCCTGACCCAGACTGCATGTGATGCGTGTGTTTGCAGCAGGCACGTGAGGGTTCCTCTATGGGGTGCATCTGTGATGTGAATGCTGCTGTGTCCAGCACTGCTGCACCCTGATGAACCAATGGAAGACAATATCCACCTTCCCATCTGATTGCATCCCACCCTGATGTGTGAATCTCGCTGCCTCTCTCCCCTTGGACACAGGCTGCTGGGATGCTGCTCCCTCCTCCCAGGGCTGGGACTGATTTATCACTCCTCACAATTTCCCTCAGCCCTGTGCTCTCTCCCACCTCCTATTTAGCTGCATCAGCTCCAGTGACACTTCATCACTGTTAGTCCTGGTCCTGATGGCTTTTATGAGTAGTTACTGTCTTGGAGGCTGACTCTTCTTCCTCCTGCAGCCCTCACCTCTGCTCCTTCCCTTGCGCTGCTTCTAGCAAGGCTGCCGGCATCTGCAGGATGAGGAGGAGGAGGTTGTAGTGGGGCTTTATTTCATAGAATAATGGAATGGTTTGGGTTGAAGGGACCTTAAAGCTCATCCAGTTCCAACCCATTGCCATGAACAGGGGCACCCTCCACTGGAGCAGGGTGCTCCAAGCCCCTGTGTCCAACCTGGCCTTGAACACTGCCAGGGATGGGGCAGCCACAGCTCCTCTGGGCACCCTGTGCCAGCGCCTCAGCACCCTCCCAGGGAAGAGTTTCTGCCTTAGATCAGAAAGAACTAAAGAACTTCCTCTGTTTCAGTTTGAACCCATCACCCCTTGTCCTATTGCTACAGCCCCTGATGAAGAATCCCCTTCCAATGGGACTGACCACAACCGCCCATCCTCTCCCCACTGCCCCAGCTTGGGTGGGAAAGAGTGTACCCCTCGGCTTGGGGACCTGGGGATGTGTCACCCTTGCACAGAGGTGGCTGCTGCCAGGATACTCCTAACACGGATGCCACAGTGCATCCGCTGGCACCCTGCAGCCCCGGCTTGCCCGGCTCTGCCTGACCCACTGAACCCTTTGTGCAGGAGGAAACCGGGCGCTGAGCTGGGCGCTGGAAAAGGGGAGGCTTTGGTGGAGCAGGGAACGTTTCCCAGCAGATGACTTCAGTCCCGGCAGGGCTCACACACACCCACAGCCCCGAGTCCTTTGCTCTGCAGGAAGCTCCTTTCTTTGGGAAGCCTTTGTTCCACCAAGGCTGCAGCCCCGGGGGACCCTCCAGGACCCGCCTGCAGGGGGGCACATCTCGGAGTGCTGGGGGGGGCACCGGGCTGGGCAGCCCTGCAAGGGTCCTACATATGCCATAGGGAATGCCCCTTCTCCCCTTGACCATCTCAGAAAAGAGGATCACTCTTGGGATGAAGAAGCAGATGCTGGTGTTGGTCCATCCATCCATCCGTGCATGCATCCATCCATCCTGCCTGGCCACATGGTGCTGGGTATCTGTGCAGTGTAGCCTAAAGATAACGACGAGCTGTAATTAACCACAAATCTCTTCCTGTGAAACCTGTCGTTCGTCCAATTGGATGCACCTCAGCATCAGCCCCACACCAGTGATTACGTGGTGGTTGATTCATCAGTGGTGTGAACACATCTAGAAGCAAGACTGCTCCATGTGAGGGGCTCAATCCTCCCCTTGCCCCACTGATTTCTCCCCTTGTGCTTTGCACCTTCTGCAAAATGAGAGTTAAGTACCTTTTTCCCATCAGGGATCCATTTGGTTGCACCCTTGAGGCTCCTGCACCCCCCCTCCCCCCAGCCAGAAATAACCACCACATTCAACCACCAATGCTCATTCCTACCTTCTTCCATCCCCTTTTATCCCCCACGACCCCTTGGGATGGGCCCGGTGGTTCCACATCTATTTTTAGGCGGCTGGGAGCCGGGCTGGCAGGAATAACCCGCGGCACGGGTTGGGAGCAGGGAGGGAAAGCGCCTTTGTGCTGGGGAGCAGCGCGGCCGTCCCTCCACGCTTCCTCTCTTAGGTGTGGTGCTGGGATGCGAGGAAGGGAAGCGGGGGC
>JAOEHY010039188.1:0-11416 GCA_025447955.1 Psilopsiagon aurifrons
TTTAGATTGGATATGAGGAAGAAATTCTTTACTGTGAGTGTGGAGAGGCACTGGAATGGGTTGCCCAGGGAAGCTGTAGATGCTCCATTGCTGGCGGTGTTCAAGGCCGGGTTGGACATAGTCTTGGGTGGCTTGGCTTAGTGTGAGGTGTCCCTGCCCATGGCATGGGGGATGGAACTGTATGACCTTAAGGTCCTTTCCAACCCAAACTATTCTATGATTCTATGATTCTACTACTTGCAGCTAGAGATGGTGTCCCAGGTACTCTACGGGCATGACTGCAAGTGCCTTGACCTCATCAATGGCTTTTATCCTCAGGACAGCCCTGTAAAATGAAAAAGATGAACCTCCTTATACTTAAATGACTTTCACAGGGTCACAAAGTGAACAGGAATGGTGGAGCTAAATTCCCATCATCACCTGTGTGACAAGAGATCAAATCAAATCCTGACCCCTCACTTGTCCCTTTGTCAGGGGACTTTAGGTATCTTCCAGCCCATGGATGCCTGGGTGCCCTGCAGTTTCTTCACCCCCAAAGCAGTTTCAGTTCATCTTTCCATCTTGCAGGACTGAGTCTGCATCCCTCTGTGCTCTGGGAGTCACTCGAGCAGTTCCTTCAGCCCTTGGAAATAAGAGCAGCATCCTTAATGACACATGTACAGCTCAGACCATGCAGCAAATCCAACAGCTGGATTAAGAAGGCCTCGCTGCAGGACTCAGCAGTGTTTTGGCAACAAGCTGGGAGGGAAAAGATGGTCGTCCAACTAATTATCACACAGCTCTGGTATAGCTGACCAGTCAGGCTCAGGAAAACAAAGCTCCTTATGGTACCAGTTCTTCAGTTAAAGCCTTTAAAATCCACTTGCAATGTCTGCCTCTCCGTTTTCCCCATTTCCTCTGACTTATTTCTCTCTCACTAACAGTAAGTGTAACTTGTGCAAAGAGCTGAGGAGCCCGTGCCCTCTCACTTTTCTCACTGCCATTCATTATTATTAATAACAGGGTTATTTTTGGCTCTCGCTCATCAGGCAGCTTGTACCAAATAAGCAGTCTGCCTTTCATCATTGCCAATCAAGCCTTTCATTCTGCTTATCGGAGCAGAATGTCCTGTTAGCAGTAACTCTGCAGCCCTTCTGCTGCTTTTACCATCACTTAAAGCATATATTTGGACTTGAACATATGCATGTGTATGTAGAGGGACAATAAATACAGGAGCAACTCACATTGTCCAAGCCCTCCTCCTTTCTGAGACAGCAGCAAAGACTAAGAGCAATAAACATGCTCCATATGGTGCCTGCCTTTTGACAGAGTGCTCCTTGGCTTGGGGAGTCCTGGGAATGCTGTGGCAGTTTTCAGTGTGCTTTACAGTGAGTTTGTTTTTATCTCAAGTCTGAAAATCTATGCAGCGCAGAGGGGGTGGTGGGTGGCTGCTAAAATGACACAAATAGTGGTTCCAAACCAGATGGGAAAAGCAGAGTAGAGAAAGGAAAACAAACAGGATGATAAATGCTAACCTTATGGAGAGGTGCAATTTTATTCCTGTTGGTTTATTTGGTGTCTGTTCTTTAATTAACTATGAGGGGCATTTTCTTCCTACCATGTGAATTTAAATCTCTGACATGCATGTCAAAAACCCACAGGGCTTGAGCTGTTTGTGTGTTAAGTTGCATGGCCTGGCTATTTGTATGGGATTATAGTGTTGATGTTTTAATAGGTAAGACAACCACTGGTGCACGACAATCACTCAGGCAAATATCAGTAATTTATCCAAGATCCCACTAATAGAAGCACATAGAAAACTCTTTGATCACTCCCAAATCACACAGGAGAGTTAGGCACAGCAGACAACCAGCTAACAGCATAGGATATTAGTGTTAGCTAAGCCTTAAGCAAATATGTATTTCTATGTGGCTGACCACCAGCCTACCCAGGAGCCCACAGGAATCCCTGCAATGTGAAGCAAACTGTTGTGATTGAACACCAGGAGTGGCAGTGACCTCTGTGGATTTCCTCTAGGAATTCACTTGTTCCCTACTACACTTGTAAGTTCTCAAGACTTGTAAAGACTTGGAAAACTTGTGGTGTTGCTTAATCCATCCCTTTTCTTTCCACTTTAAGAGCATCCATTTCTGCCTCACTTGCTTGGCTCTAAATGGCCCAGTGATGAGGACTTGGACCATTATTTCGTGGCCCTGCAGGTCTCTGAGCATGGGGAGTGTGCTGTTACAAGTTACTGTGCATCACTGAACTGCAGTCATTTGCCATTTGCCATGTGAAATAATGTAACTTAAATTAACCCTCTTTCTCTGCAAGCTAAATCAAATTGCCATACATTTAATGTCAGTGACAGTAAGAGATGCTTAGAGTCTGGAGAGAGATCTAGGGTCAGCCAGAGAGCTCCTGAAGAGCAGCACAAAGGAATTCCTGCCCCTCCAGACAGTGTCAGCTTCACTAGGGACCCAGCTTAAATCCCTTTGTCCCTCTAAATGTTGTATGCGGAATAAACAAGAGGAGTTTAAGATATGAGTTCATCCCTGCAGGGCTATGATCTTATCAGCATCAGATACATGGTGGGATGCCTCCTATGACTGGAGCATTGGAATGGAAGGTTACAGGCTCTTCAAGAAGGACAGGCAAGGAAGACAATGGAGGTCACCCTCTGCATCAAGACCAGCTGGAGTACACTGAGCTCCACCTGGGGATGGATGAGGATCCAACTGATAGTTTATGGGTCAGGATTACATGGAATGCAGTTGATATTATCGTGAAGGTCTGCTACAGGCTGCCCCATCAGCGGGGAATGTGAAGTTCGAAGGCAGCCTTGTCTGCAGTGACCATGAAATGGTGGAGCTCCAGATAATTAGGACTGCAAGGAGGTGCGCATCGAGCTCACTATCCTGGGCTTCAGGTGAGCAGGCTTTGGCCTCTTCAGAGATCTGCTTGGTGGAGTATCATGGGATAAAGCCCTGGAGGGAAGAGGGGCACAATAAAGCTGGTTAATGTTCAAGGATCCCTTCCTACAAGCTCAGAAGCAATGCATCCCAACAAAGAGAAAGTCGAGCCAAAATGCCAGAAGTCTTGTGTGGATGAACAAGAAGCCCCCAGACTAACTCCACCACAAAACAGAAGCCTACAGAGTGTCAAGCAAGGACAGGTAGTCTTTTAGGAATCCAGAGAAATTGTCAGAGCATCCAGGGATCAGGTTAGGAAAGCTAAAGCTCCGATAGAAAACCTAGCCAGGGAAATTAAAGGCAACAAGAAAAGCTTCTATAGGTACATTGGTGATAAAAGGAAGACTAGGGAAAACACAGACCCTCTACAGAAGGATGTGGGAGACCTGGTTACCCAGACCATAGAAAAGGCTGAGTTTCTCAATGACTTTCTTGTCTCTGTCTTCATTGGTAAGCAGTCCAGCCACACCAATCAAGTCACAGAAGGCAAAGGCAGGGACTGGGACAATGAAGAGCCATCCTAAGGCACTATCCATCCTATTTTAGAAGTCGTGGCAGTTGGCAAAGTTCCTGCTGACTTGATGGGTGGAAATATAACTCCCTTTTTTAAAAAGGAAAAAGAGGAAGACCTGGGGAACTATAGGCTGGTCAGTCTCACCTCAGTGCCCAGCAAGAGCATCAATCAGATCCTCCTGGATTCTAGGGCACATGGAAAATACGGTGACTGGTGACAGACACCAAAATTGTGCCTGACAAATTTGGTGGCCTTTTATGATGGGTTTACAGTGATGGTGGATAAGGGTAGAGTGACTGGATTTGTGCGAAGCATTTGATACTGTCCTGCGCAACATCCACGTCTCTAAACTGGAGAGACATGGATTTGACAGATGGGATTACTTGGTGGGTAAGGAATTGGTTGGATGGTCGCACTCAAAGAGTTGTGGTCAACAGCTCCAAATGGAAACCAGTGACAACTGGTGTCCCTCATGGGTCAGTGTTGGGACCGATTCTGTTCAACATCTTTGTCGGTACATGTATAGTGGGATCAAGCACCCTCAGAAAGTCTGTCAATGACACCAAGCTGTGTGGTGCACTTGACAGAGTGGAGGGAAGGGACAGGATCCTTAGGGACCTTGACATGCTTGAAAGGTGGGCCTGTGCAAACCTCATACAGATCAACAAGTTCAAGTGCAGGGTCCTGCATGTGGATTGGGGCAATCTCAAGCACAAATACAGGCTGGGTGGAGAATGGATTGAAAGCACCCTGAGAAGGACTGAAGAGAAGCTGATGAGAAGCTCAACATGACCGAGCAATGTGCGCTTGCAGCCCAGAAAGCCAACCATATCGTGGGCTTCATCAAAAGAAGTGTGACCAGCAGGTTGAGGGGGGTTCAAACTGGATGATCTTTAAGGTTCCTTCCAAACCAAACCATTTACCTTATAAGTATCATTATGGTCAGAACTTCATTTTAAAATTCATGTTAAATTTAAAATAATTTAACATTAAACATGATTTAACATTTATTTAAAAAATGTAACATAATTTATCTAATCTACTTTCTGACATTAAAAAAAGGTAAGGTTCATGTTCCTCCTTGCCATACATCCCCATACTGGACCCCCATCACCACCACCAGTCCCTTTTGACAAGAAATAGCCCCTGCAGAGCCTCTCACACCAGTAAGTCCCAATGAGCACCTGCCTCCCATTTTGGGCACCCTCCTATTTCCTTCTAAAAGGTGACAGAGGAAATATTTTCTTCCTGAGGCCATTCTTCTCTCTTTCTTCCTTTGCAACAACCTCTTCTCTTTGATCTTTTTTATCCTTTGTCTTCTTATCCTAACACTGCAGGACATGTGCAGGCGAGGTGCTTGCCCCACCTCAGTGCTCTGCTCAGTGAAGCATTGATAACTTGGCAGCATCTCTGGCAAGCAGAGTGGAAAATCTAAATATTGAAGAGGCAAAGGTGAAAGGTTCTCCAAGCTAATGGAAGCGTCAGCCTGTAAGGAAAAAGGACAGCCGCACAACCTGCATTTCTTGCGTAGTGCTCAAGCTGGGGCAGCAGCATTAAATTTCATTAGATGCTTTGCTTTTCCTTTCAATATCATTGAGGTAAAAACCAGGAACCATGACAACATGTTTTTCTGTAGCTCTTTCAAGTAATTTCATACTGATGAAGGTCAAAATCAAGTGGGCTTTGTCTCAGGTTACTTTTAATTTTCACTTTGTTTCTCTTTTTTGTGCAGATGTACCTAAGGCCATAAACTTCCTTCCACACTGGTGAGTTTAATGTGTTTGCAACTCAGACTCTTCCCCCCACATCATTCTCCACACATCAACCTGCCAATTCAGATCCCTCTGCAGCATTTTCAGTTCCTTGTTAAAATGTTCTGTTATTCCTTATGCAAGCTGGCAGCTTACAAGAGCATGGTGTGTCTGAGGCCAACACTGTTCACATGAGCTAAGCCTTGCACTTGTAATTTAACTTATTTGTAGACCTAAAGTGACACTTGCAGGAAGTCCCTAGTGATAGGTAAAGGCAGCTTAAATATGACAGGAAGACACTGGGTATTTTTCTGATTATTTTGGTCACAGTTCTTCTGCCCACCTTCCTTCTGCTCCCAAGAAGGGATCAAGAACTTGTATTCCATGGCCTATCATGTGACTCAGGGCATAATAATTTGTGTTTAAGGAGAAGACAGGGAAATCTGTGGGAGGTGATGGTCTCCTGAGGAGTGGTGAGGGCTGCCTGAAATTCCAGCACATCCAGATTTGCTTTAATTTGATCTAAATCTGTAAAAAACAATCTCTAACCCCAAATTGACAATGTTCACATGTATGAACTACTACTTAGTGTAACTGAATTATTACCAGTAATACATATAAGCTTCAACAACAGTGGAGCAGATTGATACAGGTTATGGCAGGTCTACATAGGTCATTCTATGCTTGGAAGGTCATTGTTGGTGTCCAGGAATATATTTTAATCTCACAACACCAGGTACACTGCTGTGCTTTATCACAACCAGAGTGCAGAGAGATTGATTTACATTTGAGTGCACCGAGGTGTGATATCATGATGCAATAGACCTATAAACTGTGTTTTAAAGGTGAGAGGCCAAAACAAAATGAGTGTCAATACATAACTACTTGCCTATCTCAGTGGCTAGATGTCTGAAGGTCACACAGGTCTGCTCTACATCCGTTGAAGAGTAACTCCCTTGCATCATCCCAGAATGTGAAAAACAGTGAGTTTTGAAATCCAGTCCACAAGAAAGGAAGGATGATAGCCCCCAATCCCTCAAGCCTCAATTCCCTCTAATTCCCTGAGTCCCCCTGAGTCCCTAAGAGAGAGGAAAATTCAGATTTTGCCAGCCTCTGGTATCTTGACTGAAAGTTCTCTGTACACCAGGGAAGAGGAAGGGAATGATGCATTTTACACAATAACATGTTGCTGTCCCCTGAGGCTTGAACAGAACACAGACCATCTGGATTTTTGTAACGTGACGTTCAATTAAAATGTTTTGATGTTAACCACATGCAATTTTCAAGGATATAATTCTTTTCCTGTCCAGCTTTCCAACTCTCTCTATTCTATTAAAAAAAATGAGACAGAGAGGAAGTGAATCAATATTTCCCATGAAAGTCCATATGGCTCCAACTATCATAACAACATGCATTTAGGAATTGCACATTTTTGAATAAAGTGACTGAAGTACGACTGCTGCCCTAACAAGCTAGGAAAATAATCTTTGGAAATAAGGATGATCTTCTATTTTTGTGGATTGGAGACAGACATGAAGAAGAAAACCTGCTATCATCAGACAAACTTCCACAGGTGAGACTGACAATATATATTCCTCTTACATCAGACTGTTTAGTTGGCAGCCTCAGAACCCTTGACAAGTAGTTTCAAAAGGCAGTCTCCTATCAGAAACCTTGGGTTTGCCCCATGTTGATCTGTACGTCCATTGAAACAAGCTGGGCTTGTTCTGCCTGGAGAAGAGAAGGCTTAGGGGAGACCATATAACAGTGTTCTAATACCTGAAGGGGTTCCGGAGACGGACTCTTTTACAAGGGCCTGTAGGGACAGGACAAGGGGAAGGCTCTAACCTGACAGAGGGGAGACTGAGATGAGCTCTTAGGCAGAAGCTCTTCCCTGTGAGGGTGCTGAGGCACTGGCACAGGGTGCCCAGAGAAAAGCTGTGGCTGCCCCATCCCTGGCAGTGTTCAAGGCCAGGTTGGATCGGGCTTGGAGCAACTGCTCTATGGAAGGTGTCCCTGCCCATGATTCTATGGGTGAGAATTACTTGCATGGCATCACTGCATGACAGATCCCCCCCTGTTTTGCTAAACAAAGTTCTGGCTGCTTAAGTAAAAGCCTATGCAAAAGATGAAGTGAGGTGACCTCAGTCTAAATCAGTCCAGGTTTATGGACCCAGTCCTATGAGTGTGCATAATTCATCCCATAGATCAAGTAGACACTTTGGATGCACTGTTAGAATGTGCTGAACTTTGGATGTACTGTGTGGTTTTACTGCATGCAAGCTAGAACAACTTAAAGAGCCAAATCTCCATCTCACATAAATTGGCATGATGCTATAAATCATTAGATAGTTTAATACTTTGAAGTTGTCTTTATATTGCTGAAAAAGGACATTCACATTCATGCAGAACCTGATTCTGCTGTTCAGTCCATTGCTGTTAACTGGGACAAACCTCATTCTTACCCACTGTGAGACTGTAGCTCATTTCATTGTAAAACAGGCTGGAGAAACAGATTAGCAACTTATTTTGAACCTAGCTCAAACTGATACTCTACCTAATTTTTCCCTGCTCCAAAGCATCTCTAGCTGAGCTCTTTTTGGCATTCCATGTTTGTTGGGGAACATTCCACATCTTTTCTCTCTGGAATTCTGGTTGGAGCTGCCAACTTTGAAATTTTTAGTGATTTGAAGGGTGCCAACAGAGCATTGTAAAATAAATCAATATGTACATTAGCTGTTTCCCCTGGAGTACAGAGCGCCAGCTTCATCTTCGAGAGCAGCAATACAATTCCTTTATAATTAAACATGTTACATTTCTCACAACACATCCTTCAAAATGTGTTCAAAAATGGCTTCTATGGGGGGTATTTGAGCTTAATTTAAGCAGATGAGTATTTTTATGAAATAAAGAGGATTATTCATGTGCTTGCAAATAAGGGCATGTTAAGTGCTAGCAAGATTGAAATCTGGGAGTTATGTTAAAGTGAAAAGACAGGAACACATTTCACTTGCTTTTTGTATTGTTTTACTTACATTTTATGCCAAGATAATAAGCACACTGCAAAAATACACTACAGTGCTTGAGTCAAAGTATACGGAATTGTTCATGTTGCCTTTCATAGGGTTTTCAATTACTCCAAATAATGTTAGTGTGCAGGTAATAGTTTTAAATCTCAAGCTAAAGAAAGTTGGAAAATGTTGCAATTTGAATCCCAAATGGTCTACATTCCTCAAGCAAATGTCTTCCCAGGCCACATCTCAGATGGACTGTTCTAGTTTATGTTGGTTGATCTTGGATTATAACAGAGCATCCAGATGTATTCAAACTACACGGAATGCTTAAGACACTTAGTGACCCAGACTGAGGGAGGTCAAGGAAACAATGCAGTTTGCTGTTTTCATTAAACATGAAAAGCATCCGTGCTGGTTCAAAGTACACTCAAACTTTGGTTTTATTGACTACTGATCAGTCATTGAGATTTGAAATAATGTCAGGCAGCATTGCCTTTGCTCATGCATTGCTACATAAGCAACTTGCCATTGCTTATTGTTGTGCTCTTGATTTAAGCTCAAGTATCAGAAGAATGATGAAGGGAAGGAAGAAGGTGAAATTAAAGTAGTGAAGGTTATGCTCTCTTCATATACGAGCAGTGAATTGAGTGATTTTAGCTGAATCCTCCAGGCTCTGCAATAGGCTGAAGTAAGGAGAAAATCACAAAAGTTAGTGATCACTTTAGCATCCATAGTCCAGTGTAAAAGAAGCATGTAAAACCTAGGTTTAAGCACCTACTAGTGCTGCCAGATAGAGAAGAACCAATGCTAAGGCTCAGTTCAGGGTCAATTTTAATGTTAACTCCTTGGTTTTCAGGAAATGGAAAAACCTAAACTAAACAAATGACACCTTCTTCCCCATTAACCACTTCCAGAACAAAGAGCTTTGAACCCAATAAACATTTTTTATTGTTAAAACCCAAGCATGATTCAGGGTCCATAGAAAATCCTGATGTACACTGTCTGGTAGCTGCAGCACCTTACCTGGTGTGATCATTCGTGTGTCCCTAAAAGCAGTGAATCCTATAATCAGTGTGAGCTTTGATATCTGACACAGGGTGCCCAGAGAAGCTGTGGCTGCCCCATCCCTGGCAGTGCTCAAGGCCAGGTTGGACACAGGGGCTTGGAGCAGCCTGCTCTAGTGGAAGGTGTCCCTGCCCATGGCAGGGGTTGGAACTGTATAAGCTTTAAGGTCCCTTTCAACACAAACCACTCTGTGATTCTATGACTCTCTATGATCTACAAGATAAATGCACAATTCAATTGCTCATCACCCACTGGCTGATATCCAGCCAGTTCTCAAGCAGCAGTCCCCAGCCAGCAGCCCCTGACCAGCTTTCTCCCCAGTTTATATACTGAGTATGACATTATATTGTATGGAATATGGTAGGGAATACCCATTGGGTCAGTTTAGGGCTGTGTCCCCTCCCAGTTTCTTGTGCCCTCCAGCCTACTCACTGGTGCGGGCACCATAAGAAACAGAGAACTCCTTGACTTAATATAAACACTGCCCAGCAACAACTACAATATCAATGTGTTATCAACATTATTCTCATCCTAAATGCAAAAGACAGCACTATACCAGATACTAGGAAGAAAATTAATTCCACCCAGCCAAAAGCAAGACAGCTGTTAGGCAAGGACTTCTTAGACACCATGGCTTGATTGTGATCTCATAAGAGGGCTTTGTTAAAAAGCATGTAAGTAATCATTTGCTTTTCCACATACCTTGTGTGTACAGCCTCTCCGTACCATGATGCCATAGTCTTTCTGACATTACATTTCAAGACCAGCTTTTTAAAACCTCTCTCCAGTCTGTCTAATGAGAGGGTAGACACATTATTACTTGAATTCTTTTCTCCCTTAGTCTTGTAGTCTATTATTTTTTATGGAGGACAGTTGTAAGAGAAGCAGCCCAACAGATTTCCTAACTTAGAAAGGGAGCAAAGCTCATTGGCTGAGCCATGACTTATATATTAGCAAAGGTAGTCGCACAGCTAAGAGCATAGCACCCAACTTGAGCGCACACTTCCAAACTAGACATCAGCTCACATGTTATGTATGATGGACCATAAGTCTTGCACATTATATAAGGACTTCTACAAGGAAGATAATGAGAAAGTAACCTAAATGCATTCTAAGGTCTTCAGCTGTCTTAGGTAGACAAGCTCAGGTGTTAGTGATGCATCAAGGATCTCCTGACTTCAGTGCTTGGTGGTGAAGATATGCTGTGGGGTTGTTTCAAGCCATGACTTTCATTGTTGATCACAAGCCAGGGAAGACAGATGGAGCACCTGATGAAGTTTTCCTCCCTGATGATTTCTTCTGTGAGCAATAGGGCATAGAACTTTCATCAGGAAATTTCAGGTTTGGAGGGTATCTGTGCAGGGTTTAACCTTCTCACACCACTACAGTGACCTAGCAACCTGAAGCACCTGCTTCCCAAAACCAGAATTTGGTAGATTGTTGTGCACTGAGAAAGAGCATTGAGCAAAGAGTTGAGGTCAATGGCTCAATATCCAGCTGGAGGCCAGTAACAAGTGGTGCCCCTCAGGGATCGGTGCTGGCACCGGTCTTGTTCAACATCTGTGTCGGTGACATGGAGCGTGGAATTGAATGCTCCCTCAGCAAGTTTGCTGATGACACCAAGCTGTGTGGTTCGGTTGATATGCTGGAGGGAAGAAATGCCATCCAGAGGACCTTGACACGCTTGTGAGGTGGGCTGATGCCAACCTGATGAAGTTTAACCATGACAAGTGCAAGGTCCTACAACTGGGTCAGAGCAATCCCAGGCACAACTCCAGGTTGGGCAGAGAAGAGATCGAGAGCAGCCCTTTGGAGAAGGACTTGGGAGTGTTGGTTGATGAGAAAATGAACATGAGGTGGCTGCAGTGTGCGCTTGCAGCCCAGAAAGCCAACCGGATCCTGTGCTGCATCAAAAGGAGCGTGACCAGCAGGTCGAGGGAGGTGATCCTTCCCCCCTACTCTGCTCTGTGAGACCTCACTTGGAGTATTGTGTGCAGTTCTGGTGTCCTCAATGTCAAAAGGACATGGAACTGTTGGAACAAGACCAGAGGAGGGTCACGAGGATGATCATGGGACTGGAGCACCTCCCGTATGAAGATAGGATGAGAAAGTTGGGGCTGT
>JAOEHY010039192.1:0-23387 GCA_025447955.1 Psilopsiagon aurifrons
AGTAAATAAATAAATAAATAAATAGTAAAATCTGTTTCTGGACTGTTTGTATTGATACTGAATATCTGAGATTTTTTTTGTTTCATTTTTTTTTCCTGATGGGGTGAATGCAACTAGTAGCCTCAGACTCACTGCTGAAGTAAGTAGTTGACATTCCACTGAGGAAACCAGTCAGGAGCCTGCAAACTGAAGTTAATCAGAGCCTACTGGATTTCCAAATGGGTTTTATTAGAAAATTGGCTATGACATTGGGATCGGTAAAGTGAAATTTCGTTTTGCTTACTGAAGTGGTTCAACTAATCCTCCACAAAACTAGTGTTTCACACTTGGTTTTTCTCTCCTAGCTTTTCCACAAATATATTTGATTTGAGAGAATGAAAGACAGAGGAAAAAGGAGACACAACAGCTTAAAGAGAATTCATTTAAGGCACAGAAAAGTTAGACAGCTAACTGGGTTGCATTTTTGCTAATGTGACACACTGAAGTATTTAAAAGTGATCTGTTCCATGGAAATATGAAAATAATAATCTGAAAATAATCTGAAAATACTTCTCAGAGTTTCACTTTTTCTTGGAATTATATTTGCTGGATTAGTACTTCACTATAGAAAAGAACAGAGTTTCACTTGTACCAGGGAAGGTATAGAAATTAATGATGATTTTAGTTGCCTTCAGAATTATTCTATATTGTTTGTGACCAAAAATGTAAGCTTGAATATTTTGGGTATTTCCCCAATCTTATTCTTGTGTTTGAAAAATACTTGGTGTTGCAATGCTAAGCAATAAAGCACTTTTCATTTTCAAGGCATTAAACAAGGAATGACTAATTACATTAGCTGTTTGGCACCAGCACAATACAGCTTTCATCCTTCATTCAATTAGAGCTCGCTTTGAATTGGTGAGGTCAGATTGCATCCCAGTTAAGTGTTATGACCCAAATTGTGTCCTATCCATATTTCTACAATTACTGAAGTAACACTAAGAACTTTTAACAAACGAGGTACATTTCATTAGGTCTGTTTAGCAGACAGGGAAAGACAACAGGAAGTAACTTCGAAGCAAGTTGTAAAATCTGTCATTAGTCCCTATGAAGCTTGAATTTGTAAGCTTTTTGGTATGAGACAAGCAAAAATCGAAAGACCGTGTCTCAGCTCCCTTGTTCAAGTACATTCCTTGTCTTGCTTGAAAGGAGGAGGTACCACAAACTTATGTACCCTAATTTGGCACAAGTGACATAAGCATGACCCTGGACATTAGAAAGGGAGCACTCTCTTATTCTCTGCTCACAGATGCACACGCATATGCACATACTTTCCATACCTGTGGAAAAACTCCAATGGATAATACAAGGAACAGGCATCCTCATTTTAGCAGAGGACTAGTAAATTATTTAGTAATCTCAACTAAAACAAACTCATGAAGACCTACTTCCTATAGTCCATTTATGACAACAGTCCCACTTCAACAGTTACCCAATTTGCAGTCAGCCCATCTATTTATCCCAGTTCCTGTATCTCATGCATTAAACCTACATGAGTCTGCCTGCTGGTGTAAGGACTTTCAGGTCCCAGTGAGAAACGAACCTGCCTAAAATCAAGATCGAAAACTTCTTTTTCGGCTCAGATTCAGAACTCATCTCTGTGCAGCTGGTAACAGGCCCAGATGCAGGTGGCCTCATGTCTAGTTTTTCTGTTGTCTGCCCCGGCAGGGAGAGTATCAGGGATAAAATGAACAGTATTGTAGTGTAGCAACCAGTGTGCTAAAAGTTATTAATCTGTAACAGGGATCTAGTTTTTATGCTTGGAGCGTGTGCCTGCTTTTAATGCCTAAGGAGCTATAGAGCCTGTGCCAACACTGGTTGCTTATGGGGACCGCGAGGGGTGAGGGAGGCGCAGAAGTCGCTGCGGGACGCGGCCAGCGACTTGCCGCGGTGCCGGTGCTCATCCACCGCGGGGGCGCAGGGGGGACGGAGGGGGTGGTCGCCGGACGCTTTTCTCTTCCCTCTTCGTTATGTCCCCCTTCCCCCGCGCGATGGCAGCATTTCTGAGCTATCCCTTCGGCGCTGATGAGGAAGGAGAGCGCCAGGACCGCGACGGGGACAGGGTGGCAGGGGACAGCGGACAGGGAGCCAAGGCACTCCACTGGGGCTCGGCGCTCGGCTCCTTGCTTGGGCGAGAAACGTGACAAGCAGCGGCGACGCGGGTCCTCGCTCAAGGACGAAATGCTTGACTCTTCTCAGCCGTGGCAGCCCACCGGGGAGGATGTTTGCCTTCTGGGGTGTTTCGGGCATGGGGAACGTAACGCGAATATACCCCGGTATCTCCCGAGAGAGCACAGGTGTGCTGCCGCAGTCCCTGTCTGAAGCGACTGCTGCCTGCGGACAGGGCGGAGGGTCCGGCTCAGGTTTTCTAAAATTGGCCTGTTCCCAAACACAACTTGTCACTCTGTCAAAGATGGCAATTGAAGAGTGAAAGTGGGAGCTCAGGGTGATGCAGGGTGGTGACCTTCCTAGAACTGTTGTGGGACCTGCAAATGCAAGTTAAATTTGAGAAAGGTGCATGGTTTTTCTGGCCTATTCAGCATCTCTAGGCATGTGGTTCTCTGAGGACACTTTCAGACCTCCAGTTATGAAGAGGAGAGCCAGAAGTATCTCTGTCAGTGATCACTTCCCAATTAGTCCGTTGTTTCTTTTCAAATCAGAAATGCATAGATATTTTTTAAGAAGTTATCTATGTTTTTTGTATTTGTTTCTCCCCAAGTTTGCAAGACCAAATTTATCTTTACTGGGTTGATGTGCAGGGCTTTCGTGATACTGAAGTAATTTATGAAGATGGAACTGGACTAAAGTCTTTTATACAAATCTTGAAGAGTGGTGTAACTGTCTTGTGCTGGAGTGTAGCTTTATGACGTGCTATAAAATACTCCATAACTTATTTGATAGAGTGGAAAAATAAATTTTCTTCAGCATCACCTTTATGTTGCCACAATGTACCTTTCTGTATATTATCTGACTTCTTATGCCTCACAGTCAGCAAGGGACTATTTTTATATGGCTCTACTGATACTTCCAACATGGTTGGAGCTACAGGTTGCAAGTAGTAAATTATTGTTATAAAAGCTAAGCTTTGAAAACATCAGGGAAGCTAGATATCCTGCCAAAAGACCTTATGTTTGTCTAAAAGTAACCTCCATGAAGAAAATTTGCTATCTGTCAAAAAAATGTGGTTTTAGGGATATGCATATAAGCTTTTGCTAGTGGTTTGATTTGGAGATTTAAATTTTAAAATAAAATTCAAAGCAGTAAAAACAAAGGCTTGACACAGGCAGCAGTTACACAATGGATTTAGATAGCCCAAATCTTGTTTTTCCAATGAAACCCTGAAGTTTTCAACTTATCCTTAATGGGACTGAGTACTGTGGAAACGTGTTAGGGAGAAGTAGTGAGTTATTTTGCCTTTTGTATCAGACCATATATTTTATATATATATATTCACCAATGTAAAGATTGGAACCAGGGCATGAGTACCAGAACCACCAATCTGTTGACATTCATTTATTTTTATTTTAACAAATAAAAGGCCTGTTGAGTATTTTGGACCTCCATAGCAAATAATACATTTTATAGTCCTTTATCTCTTCAGAAGACAGACAATTAAAAAGAGAAAATGAATCATGTGAGTGTGGGGATGGCACATCAGAATATTTTATAAAGTAAGCCATAAAAATGATGTCCCTCTAGTCTAAACATCTATTTGTCTTAAAGTTGGTCATAAGCACATACTTCATATATAACCTGTAAAGGTCTTTGTTACAGGAAAACATTTCTGTTCTCCACTCTTCAAAGCAATCTGTTAAGGCCTATCTTTTTAGCCTACCCAAGAACTGCAAGGGTAACATCATAAGGGTGTACGAATTGTACTTCATAGCAGCAGGACTGAGGTTTTAAAGGCAATGGGGTTTGACAAGCTTCAAAGGTGGCATTAACAGTAGCTGTGCAAAGTGCTACCGTGTGCTAGATTATTTAGAATTTATTTTGAATGCGTCCCAGGTATATGTGTCCTGCTTCAGAGTGAAGCTGCAAGCTGCGTCTAAGTTCAGTGACATTAGCTATTGCTCGTGAGCTAAAGAGGATTCTGAGCTAGGAAATGGCAGTCTTAAGGTGTAGTGTGTTGTCAAGGCCATTCAAAGTTTGAACTTGTTCGGTGTCACTTTTGTGTGCTGTGGAGTTGAAAGGCAGAACAGCATCTGCTGTTACATGAAGGAGCTTTACTTTGCCATCAAATCTTAAATGAATACCAATTTTAGTCCTTTGAGCAGCAGAATCCTTTTGAACTTCTGTTGGATACAGGGATTGCAGGGATCAGTCAGACTACTGCAGGCAGGATGTGTTCATTCAGTAGCAGCAGCTTTGGCACGAAAAGAGGATTGTTGGAGCCTATTTTCCTTTTAGCAGCAGGAGTAAGTACTGTAAAGAAACAGGACTCAGTGAGATTGCATGATGCATAAACAGTGTGTAATCCTCTGAATGTGCAGGGAATTATATACGAATGAGGAACAAGAACAAAAATCCAGTTGTCACTGTTGCACATGCCTGGGGTTGAATATCCAAGTTTGAATTGCTGGTCATGGATGCCTTTGTCTTCAGAAGGGAACTCTGAAACCATATAGCACTTTCTAATTCCTCCTTTGGGATTTCATCAGAGAAGTCCAGAAGGCAAATGGAGCTATATTCAGTGGTTACAGATCCACAGTTTTCTATTTTGTAAATCGGATAAAATGCATTCCTTTTACCATTAACAGAATTGTCTCAGAGAAAAAGTATTTATTGAATAGGTTTCTATAAACAATCATGGAATAAAAACTTTGGCTAGAAGGGCAAAGGAATGGAAAGAAAAATCTGATATGCACTTTCCTGGAAGCTGCAGTACCGAATACCAAATGGCATGCAATCAGAAGGTGGTAAGCAATCAGATCTATTGCAGAGACCTGATTATAACAATATTCTCTTTTTGCCCTCCTTCCATAGGAATGGTGGTATATTCACAAAGAAAACAAACAAGTTGTGTAAAATATCAAGGATCATATTCATTACTTTTTCCTTGATTTTTTTTTGTTTGTTTTGTTCTTATTTTCGTGGACATGCTTTTGACAAAATCAAAAGCTATAATAAAGGGATTAAAAGATGTCTGCATACCAGCATGCATGCATACACATGCATGCATACATCCATACTATATCTTGGGTTGCAAATTTCTATTAATTATTTTGAGGAAATAAATTAAACATGGAAGCAGAAACTGAAAGATCAGTAGCAGACGGGTTTTGACAAACATAATACCTGCAGCTGCATTTCTCTTCCTAAGAGAGATTTGATTTGACATCCGCTCATGTTAGCATTTGGAAGAGAATAAGGCTTGGCATATGCTACTATGTATTTTCCTCCTACTGATGACAGAAGTGGCAGGCACCCTGCTATACCTTTTAAATTGTTCCCTTATTGCGCAAATTAAAAGAGAAATATTTAAACATACTTCAGAGGTAAATTTATAACAATTAGTTTCTCACTTTAAAGTCTCAGTTGTTTCCTATTGTTTGAAATCTATAAAAATACAAATTGCAAGAGACCAGTAAACCCAATTTCCTAAAAAAAACCCAAAACCACAAAACAAAATAAACCAAAAAGTAGCCAGTGCCCAGGAGAGTACATAATATCTCTGCCTTTTCTTTCTCAGGATATCAGAGAAGGAACCACCTCAGACCACCTCAGCTACATGTTAAAAGATAAACTTCAACATTCAGGAATTGTTGAAAATCGAAGTTTTATTCCAGTTATTATCCCTATACCTATAAGATGCTGATGGCTTCAGCTGTAGAGGCTGTTTAGGTTATACAGACATATTAAGTGGATGTCAATGACATTGTCTAGCAGCAGGCAGCAGAGCAAGATGCAGCAACTGAGGCTGTTCAGACCCAATCAGAAAATAGGGTGTGTTTTTCTAACAGTGAGGGGCAGTTATTTGTCAGCCATGCAGAGCTATGCAGAGATCCCCATCACTGAACTCCAAACCAAGCCTGCTTATCTCTTGAAATAATGCTCAGCAAGAGATTTTAGGGCTTAGTACACGATTGATGTAGGGATTCCTGTAGTCTTTGTTGCAGGTCAGATGAGCTTATATAACTGTCGTGTCTTGTCCTTTGCCCCATGAATCTTTTTATCAGCTAAACACAGAGGTTACTTATATACATCTGACAAAGATTTCCTCACATTCTCCTTTCTGCAATTCAAAGTTGTGCTCCAGTTTATCAGTATTTGGTCATGTGAAACAGGAATGTATGCCACCTGGCTTTTAAGCAGCAACAAATGGTGCACATGAGATGATGGCATGCTTTCCATTTGTAATTTAGCTTAGCTGTGGAAAGTTGTGTCAAACCTCAGGCAATGTAAAACAAGCTACTGTGTTACAGTGGCTAAGTAGACTGAACCCCTTTATCAGAGCAGTCACAGTTCATCAGTACTCACCTGGATGGGTGACTCCAGATTTGCTGTAGACCTATTTTGCCTACAGAATTCTTAGACAAAAATTCCCACTCTGAGTGCAGGAACCGATTCATGTGTTTCGGGGAAAGAAGAGCATAATGTTTTGTAACATATTCTGAGTTCTTTTCTAAAAAAGAGTATACTGAGCTTGAATTATTTAATGCACTATTATTTTTATTATTTAAAAAATACACTTTATAAAGTGCAACAATGACATTATAAAGAACAATCAGCTGCAGCTAAATAAAATTGAGGAACCTGGTTTTAAAGCTGGTAGAAAATTCACATGTTGACTTCAAGGAACTTTGGATCTGCATAATTTGATTTCTCAGCATTTAGTGTAATTTGACCTGCCGAAGAATGCCAGCATGGAACATACGAGGAAAGAATGTAAAAAAAATTCTGATAGTTGACTACTCAAATCACCTTAGATAATGACTAGGGGAATGCAACAGACCAAGCAAGGAATAGTCAAATGCTCATGAAAATGTGCAGAATATTTTGCAAAGGTCTAAGTGCCTCCACAAAGGAGAAGAAAGAGACAACAGTAGTTGACTACATGTCAGGCATTTAACATGCAGAGTCATGGAGCTAAGCTTTTCTGTGATGACCTCAGCTGTCACTGCAGTGATGGAAAACTCTCTATTTGAGTAGACAGAAAGAGGAAAAAATTTAAGAGGTGCAACAGTCCTGTTACCATACTAAGTACTCAAGCTTAGTCATGCTCAGGCTTGAAGACTCGGATATCAGAATTTTTCTACAAAGATTTAATCTGTTTTCACTAAGACCAGGCATTTGTCATTAATGTTGTTTGACCTAGGAGATTATCTGCACTCTTAAATTTCTCTCTTTGTTTGGACACTAGTTTTGCCACTTTTATTTCATTCAGAATGAGCAGTAACTTGTGATTTCCAGCTCTTAATGTGACAGATAACAAGGACAATGGAAAGCGCTCAGTGACAGATGCAACCTTGTTACGTCTGCAGGTGCAAACATATTTTCAGTTTGGCATGCTAAAGGGTGTCAGTTCAGAGCCTTAGGTGGTTTGGAGCATATGTTGCTGCTGAAAATAAGAAATAAAGTGTATTTTGAAGACAGTTGTCCAGGCATGTGTGTGTGGAGCATTTAACTCTCTGAACACTGGGAAGAAATGTCTAGACTGAGTCAAACTAATGAAATGCCTCTGATGGTAAAAATAAGCGTGCTAGAAGTCCTCTTGTGAGCAAAATGCATTAGTGCTCTTGTACACTGCTATGGCACTTAATGTTTCTGCTGCAGTTTCCTTAGAAGAAAATTGCCCTTGATATCACAATGATATTTCAACACTTTTTTTGCACCCAGACCCTTATTATTAAGTATTTTTTTCTTTATTAATAGTTGATGCCTCTGTTTAAGGCTTCAATTTGAAAATATCTTTCAAATCTACTTTATTAGATTTTGAGTAAATGTTCTCCAAATCTCCTTAGCATTTTGTTAAAAATGAATGTCATATATCTTTTGATAAAACCTACAGAGCTAAGTGCCTAATAAAATACTACATGACTAAAATGACTATTAATATTTTAGCATTATGCTGAAGTATGAGCGTTCTCCCAGCAAAGGTATGAATCACTGGTTTTTCATTTCTTTAATTCTTTATTAATTGGTACTTGAGGCAATAAACCATAGCATATAACTTCGGCTTCAGATAAGGTTTAATGAGTGCCTGACCTTTGCTTGGATAATTCTGTCAGTGAACCAATTCAAGATAACCCTTTGAAGCTTGAATTCCTGTATTGAATGCTACTTGCTGTTCACTGTCCTTGACTTAAATGGAAAGTACTGAAAGTTGGATTTTTATCAGAAAAAAAAAAAAAAAAAAAAAAAAGAAGCCCTCCATAAGAAAGCTTTCTTTCAAATGACTAATTTAATGGAATTTTAATTTTGTGTGTCTCTCTTTAATTATTCTGCAATATAACAGAAGTCTGATTTAGATGGAGCTAAGGACCACCTATCCTGAGTTATATAGCCTACTAAGCTGTGATACTCAGCATGATGGCCCTTCCACCTAAATGTACATCATGCATATGGATATGCAGTAAAAATCCAGCCGAGTAAGTCTGAATTCTTTTAGTGTCCCACAAAGTATACCTGGAGAAATCAGAAAGTTACTACATAAATGAAATAGTCTATTAAGTGGGGGACCTGAATAGGTTTTATACCTTTCAGGTAATTCTTAATAAAATGCTGATAGTCAGTCTCAAAACTTGTCTGAAGTCTCTTGAGAACAGGCTCCCCCAGGGGGATCTCCCATACTTTCTAGTTCTGGCTGGATTTGAAATAGTGTGAGAGCAGTCACTCATGCTTGGAATTGGGATTTATGTTTTCTGTTGCTCTCTGAATCCCAGTGTGCAGTCAGGCATGAGGAAATGTGAAAATGACCCACCTTATTCTGACTCTAAAAATATTTAATGATTTTAGACACTGCTGAAAGATACAGACAGTGTATTCTGTACCTTAAGATATCTTTTCTCTGTGGGAGTTTCTGACTACCATAGCTAGTGGTAGTATCAAAGTATCAAAACATTTGTTGCTCGAGAAAAAGTAGAACCTGATTTTATGAAAAAAAAAAAAAAAAAGCATCTCACATAAAAAGCACACAAATCTTTTAGCAGAAATAGCCCTCTTATTTGACACTAACCATACATGAGGAAGCCTAGATTAAATACTTTCTCTGATATTTGGCAAGTATGTAAGATAAGGCCAGATGCATCTTACAAGTGTATATTACACACTGGCTAGCATGCCCAGTGTGTACATTGTATTCTCTATTGAAAAGCTGTTTCTGTAAATAAAAAATAAGTAATATTTATTGGAGCAGGGTTTGGAACTTGAATCTGATGCTTTTGCGTCATTTTAACCCTCAACAACAAATATCTAATGATTGAGTGCAAAATATAACAGCTTCACTTCAAAATGCTTTTGCTTTAGCAATGTTTTAAATATATTCAGGGGTTCAACTCCAGTTTTCAGTCAGAAAACCTGAAACTAATTGTCAGAGATATGCAGACAGGGGAGACTTTATCTCTGTCCTTTTATGAAGGGAGAAAATTAACACATTTTAAAAAATAGAACCACATCTGTATAATATCAGATTAGATCAGTAAATCTAGCTTGAATATTATATTATTTCCATTTGTCGGATTCCAAGCAACCTTTGTGTTTTGTTTTGGGTTTTTTTGTCATTGTTTTGTTTTGTTTTTTTAAAATTCTATACTTAGTGCCATTTTTTGCAAATAATTCACATCTTTGGTCATTTACAAGTAGTTTGATGAATTACAATTGCATTCTTTAATAAAACACTGAAAAGAAAATAGCTAGTCCTAATTACATGCTTAAAAAAACATGTGTTTCAATGCTTTGATAAAAATTTTGCCGTAGGTGTTGGTCTTATCATTTGCATAAGTTGATTCAAAAAATTTGAGAATTTTTACCTGCAAAATCTGCCAGTTTCCCAGTGGAATCACACTCAGTTCCGTATGAAGAATTGGACTCATTCTTCACACTGAATGCGCCATTTGTAAACGCAAAATATCAGGGCTAACAGAAATAACCTAGAAAGGAAAAATATATCTAGCTGCTTGCAGCTAACAGCATAAAACTATGGAAACAAGCTGCCTCACTATGGTTAAGAGACTCCACTCCAGTGAACAGAATTAAGTTCATTTTCACGCAGGACTGCCCTTGGTCCACAGAGAGTCAAAGGGCAGTTGAAGAGTATAATTACTTGTGTTAAAGAGAAAATGGCAATGGGAGTTAGCCCAGCCTCACAGTGTGATTTAAGAGAACAACATGCCTTTATTGTATTTTTAGTTTGATGTGGGTAAATTACAATGCAGGGGGAAAAAAGCTCCATGTGAAACAGTACTTACCAGATATAAATGGAAACACTCATTCAAATTCTTCATTCAAAGTATTGAAGAAGGAGAAAAGAAAGAAAAAAAAAGCTAGCCGCTCCTATAATATGTCCAGCAGAAGGAATGAATGCCATTAATTACAGTTTGCTTGAGATTGACATGAGAGTAAAAAACAGCTGCCAAGTAAGGACTACTAATTTTCAACCTTATTAGAAATTATTAGATGTTGTGTCCAGTCATTCCTTTTGATCCAGTATGTACTAAAAATTTTTCCATTTCCACCTACTCTGCACTGCACCATTCACCAAAGCATCACAGGCATTTCTACAGCCTAACTTGGACTATAGACACTGTACCTCTCCAGGCCTTTTCCAAAGCTTGTATAGGGACATATATTTTTTGTTGACCCCTTACAGGTGATTGACAAGTTTCTGTGGCATCTATTTTTTAATTTTTTTCCCTACATACAATGGTATTTGGAATAATTTAGTACAATTTTAGATTGCATTTTTACCTTAAGCAAGTGACATAAATGTAGTGAGAGTCACCTCTGAAAATTTTCCAATATTGGGACAGTAAACGAGAGGCATATTATTTTCTCCTGGACACTGAGGTTTCTCTGTTACTTTCACCTTTTTTTGTATAATATATCTGAATATTTTTTAATGGAATAATATCCAATTGCAATTTAAGTTTCCTTAAAGGATATTGGTCAGCTCGCAAATACAGGCAAATACGCTGAAGGAATCACGGTTTTTCAGTTGTGTTAGAACTCTCTCTGCTTCTGTTAACATCAGTAAGTTGTCCCTTAGAAACAGGCATTTTAACAGCCATCCCAAACATTTATCTGGATCGCTGTTAGCTTGTTACTCTTGTTTCTTTTGTTTATGACCTACAAAGACACTTTCACTTCAAATGAAAATTAAAAACTAACTTGAAATATCAGATGTATCAATGTGTGGCCTCTTGTATCCTGCTGTTGTGGTAGAGCGACAGCTAACATGAGTAAGAATTATCATTATGTCCTGTTGATGTAGCGTAAATACAGTGTTGTGAAAGGACTGAAATTCACTTGTTTCATTCAAGGTTGGGTAGTTAAAGGCTGAAGTAGTGCTGTCTCCTATTATGTTACCACTCTAATGCTCTAAGGCATGTGAGGGTAGAGATATGTCCTAACTCAAAATTCAAATTCAGGACCTTTTGTTTCAGAATAAGTCTCACCTAAATTTCTTCCTCTATTAATTTTATAAAGTACTGTGTAATTGCATCATGAACTCCCTGAAGTACCTTCCTTCTTTCCCTACTCTTTCATGAGATGTTTTAGATTCAATGATGATGTTGCTCAAAGAAAATATGCTGGCAAAGCTAATTGATAGTATAAAATAAGAAATAGGCTAAAAGACCAAGACCATCAGGATTATACACAAAACTGAATTCCAGCTTGTTGAGTCACAGATGTTAAAAGTAAAAAAATGCAAAAAAAAAAAAATAAATAAAAAGGTCAAGATGCAATTTCAGAACTAAGTGGAAAAAAAAAAAAAAAAAAGAAACCCAGTATTACTTTGAGAAGAAGTTGCTGTGCTAGCTGACTTGGACTGAACTTCTTGTGCTATTTCAGTTGTAAATGCTTCAACATGAAAGCTAAAACTGTGGAAGCAATGTTAATTGCTGAATCAGCTGTGTAGTGAAAAATCAGAGAGCCCAGAGCAGCCTTCAAAAAACTCACGGTGGTTTTAAAAATATTGAAAGGAGGAGATAGAGAAATAAATGAAACATGAAACTTGCACTTCAAAATGCACAGACGCATAAGAAAAAGGGTAGCCAGAGCATAATGATATGCAATTATGTGACAATATTCATGGACTAGAGCAATATAAAACAAAATTGATGAGACAACTCACATACATAAAACACAGCTATTCTGTTTATTTGGAGTAGGTTCTCTTTGTGAGAGAAGGGAAGGAAGGAATTTAAAAGGATTTGTATGATTGGAAAAGACAGGGTTGTTTGTCCAATTGCTCATACAGTACTAGAAAAAGGTAAAGTGCTTGTGTGATTTAGCATATCTGGATAGCAGATGCTAAGAAATAGGATTAGAACTTCCCATGTGTAGCAAAGACTTACAGGCTTCAATGACAGCATTGCAGTTTAATAGGCTTGGGCGTTCGACCTTATTTCATCTGGAGTGGCAATGGGCAGTTCAAAAATACTGGAAATAAGCAGAGGAAAACTTCCTGCACTTCAGACCAGGTCTAATTCTTTGCAGTGAACCTGGGTATGTTTATTATAACAGCAGTGAAGGAGAAACTGCTATATACTACAGGATTTGTCATACCTACCAGATTTGTCATTTAGGAACACAGTTAACAATGGTGCCTGATAACATCAGCAGAGACAGATCTGGAGGAATCTCCAGACAAATAAAATATGTTATGGGCCAGATAATCCTCTACAGGAGCCTGTCTATTTTCATTGTCTGTCCAGAGAAGCCATGGATAGCTAGAGTTCTGACTTTGATGGCTCAAGACAGATGACATTAGTCTCACTCATACTGGATAAATGTAGTCTGAACATGGAACTTTCTACAGTGCAGGAAAGCTACAAATTAATGAAAACGCACTCTCCATTTAGAAATGTCAGGTAACGCATAGCATGCATTTTTTTTTAGTGTGATATTCTATATACTGTTCAACAGCTTTGTTTCAGCTTCTCAGTTTAGGACATGTTCTGGAAGCATCTGCCTGTGTGAAAAGTCCTGTTGCTCTGACTTGCTGCTGGAAGCATCCATTATCCAAATCCTGGTTGGGAGAAGTTGAATTGAGCCCTTGCCAGTGTCAAGAGAAGATATGCCTGTCTGTTCCTAGCAGGAACAGGCTTTCAGCGTGGTTATGCGAACTATGATTTTCTCACATGTCTTCACTGCCCTTTTAATATCAGTGAGAGTGATGACTTCCAGCACCATGATGACCTTCTTAGGAGAGTTCATGCTGCCCACCTGACATGCTTAGGGAGCTACTGCCTCAGGGCACTGCCTATAGCAAATGGAAAAAGCTTTCAGAAATATATTCAGAGCAGATACAGCTTAAAGGCTCAAATTTCCTCCTAGAAGCTATAGAGAAATCACAGAGAGAGTAGCTTTCTAGCTTAGGCCCAAAAGTATTCCTATTCAAGAAGCAGAGGCAACATGGTCATATTCTAACCTGGTAACTAAACTATGTGAATTCACCCATAGAACCGTCTTAATTTATTTGATATTTTGAAGTCTGTAGAAATGTCAACAAGCAGTTAAACATCAGAAATGCAACTAATTTGAATGTAAGACGTTTCAAAGCCAAATAAACAACTGAATCCAGCAGTCAGGCACATCGCGTGTTTCAGTCCACTAAGATGAGTCCTCTGTTGCTATGTTAGTACAATGTATTACCAGGTAAATATTGAGAGCACGGCTCCACGACTGAGGAATATCAGAGTATACAGGTGGATACCAAAAGTGGCTAAACTGAAGCTTGCAATTTAGTTTCATCTGGAAGGAATATAGTTCCCTCAGAATCAGGTAAGGTATTTGGAATCCTTCAGAAGCTCATATTAGGCTCAAATGCCAAAGGTGTCAGGCCTCCAGACAACCTGCTTTTATCAGCCTCAGTTTTCTCTCTCAATGTTTTTGTATCTGACATACATTCTTTCTGTCCCAGAGAGGTAGGGTATTAATACGATTTGTTGTTCTCCGCAAGACGAAGCACACTTAATCCATGTGACAGCCATTTTGTAGAATGAGCAGATGTATTTATTAATCATTTGCTATGAGTTTCTAAGTTTTATTACCTCCACTTTGGGATCAATATTCTTAATTGTTCCTTGCTGTGGCTGCTGCGCGGGGTAATATGTTAGTGACTTCAGATTAGAAAAGAAATACTGATGTAACATCTAGAGATTCCTTGAATTATGAATGAACTAATTTTTAAGGGTTGAAATCCTAGAGAGAAATAGATACACAAAGAAAGGGTTTATGTTCAACTTTCCAGTTTGTTTATCTAGCTATGTCAAATGAGCTTTGCTACAGATTTCTAGTTTCTTGTTTGACAGTAGCAGTATCACCTATTTCCATCTGAGTGTTTCTTCAGGATCAAGTCTGTTGTGGGAAATGTCACAATATTTCTGTATTATCACTGTCTGAACAAGATGTCTTTTCAACCTATTTCCTAATCTTAAAGATACCAGGAACCGCAGATCCATTTTACATCTCAAACCCCCTAAATGCTTACATCAAGTACATGAAGTTCAGAATTGAAACTTTACAGTTAGCGATAGGAGACATTTTGCCTAGAAGGTGTGTCAGCTCAGTGCAGATTTTCACATACCTGATTTGTCTTTGTCTCAGAAAATGTTTCAGATTTATCTTCCTAGAGGCTGATGAGCTATTCATTGTTATTTCCATCAGGATTTCAGACTATAACCTGAAATGTCTGTTGAAAAAAAAAAATCCCTGGTGATTAGAACTCATTTTTTGAAATTGGGTCATTCTGTCTTCCCATGCCTTGGGATAACCAATTAAAGTAAGGAAAGCTAAAGAACCAGAAGAAATGCCCAAAACTCTGAGATCTTCAGCCTGTCATCAGTCTTCAGGAGTATCAATTTAATTTTTTATGGTAAAAACTTGGTGTCTTGGGACCCTTCATAATAGACTTGACACAGTTTTTAAAATCAACAGCTCTAGCTGCTTACTGTGTATTTCATAATATGGTGACTGTCACCAGAAGACCAAAACAGATGTAGAAAAAGACATTACAATGGAAAAAGATCGCATATTTACAATAAAAGATATGGCAAAATGTAACTGAATTTTATAATTTAGTCCTAGATGTCTTAAAGAATTATGATGGAAATATGTCTGAATCTGATAAAAATATTATCAAAGAAGGGTGTTCTTTTGTTGAAGTTCATACGAAGATTGGAAACTGCTTTTCAAGACATCATTTTAGTAAAAAATGATAAATATTATTTTGCACACAATCTAACAATGTACTGTTTTAACCATTTCTTCACCAACATACTAGTTGAGCGTTTCAAGATGATGGCATCTGTTCTGGGTTCAGCAGTAGCAGGCATTTCTTTCTCCCTCTTAGTAGCTGGTACAGTGTTGTGTTTTTGACTTTTGGCCTGGGAACAGCGCTGATAACACTAATATTTTTAGTTACTGCTCAAATGTGTAATCTGACCAAGGACTTTCTGTGTCTCGTGCTGTGCCAGGGAGGAGGAGAAGCGGGGCAGAAGCAGAGACAGGACACCTGACCCAAACTAACTAAAGAGGTACTCCATACCACAGCACATCATGCCCAGGATGTAAAAACAGAGGGGGAACAGTGACCTGGAAGGGTCAGTTCACTATTGGTTGGGCTTGGTATCAGTTGGTGGGTGGTGAGCAGTTGTATTCTCTTCTCTTGTTGTTTTCCTTGTAGTTTCCCTTGTCATTATTATTATTGGTGGTAGCAGTAGTGGTTTTGTTAGTTACTGGACTGTATATGTACCCTAGTTACTGGACTGTCCTTACCTCAACTCATGGGATTACACTCTTTTGATTCTCCTCCCCATCCCTCCAGGAGCGGAGGGAGGAAGAGGGGTGGAGCTAATGAACTCTATGGCTGTTTACAGCTGGGCTTAAACCACAACAGCATCCTATCTTGGATTTTATATTACATTATTTTTGTTGGTACAGTATAGTAATATAAAAGGAAATATGTGAATTGCAATGTTTTCATTTGATGAAATGGAAACTTTGTATCAACAACTATAGTAATCAAGCAAGGGTAGCAAAGAACTCATTTGAAAGAGGTTGTATCTTAATTATCATGAAAATTGTATATATTAATTTCCTCTAGATGTTGGAAAAGCAGACCTCCAAAAGGCTGAGAGAGGTTTGAGGTGGTGCCAGTGTACAAAGGAATGAACAGGATTATTTGGATAAACACAGAGCTGTTGGCCTGACATGAGTGGACAAGGTGGCATGTGATTTAGTTTTCAAAGGACTAAAGGGTAGATATACATTAATGTTAGTCAACATGATCTCTAGTACTCATATTTATAAGCTAAAATGGGGATGGATGCATGTATTGTAGGGAGGTATTAGGAGTAAGCATGAATGCTGGAAATAATTGTGTATATTATATAATTGTGTATAATTGCACATGCAGAAGTTATGTGTACCTGCATTGTCAAACTGGCCTTTACTGGGCAAGCAATTTGCAAGTGCAATTGAGTTCAGGCTCAGTTTAGCTAATCTAAGCATCTAAGCATCTAAGTAGCAATTGTGTATAATTGTGTCAGATCCCTTGACGACTAAATGTCTTAAATTGGTGTGCAAATAATTGTAGAAGAAAAAAAATGTGACTTGATTTACAAAAATCAAAGCTGTAGAAAATCAATACCATCCAACAAACCATAATGCATATGTCTCTTATCTTTAGATAATGATGGCAAAACTTTCCTCACAAGTGTTTTGCTGTATCCATATACTTATACCTGTATCTTGCACTGCTGATCTGAAAGTAATTCTCTTGCTCCCTCTGAAAGGTAAGCTATGTTTCAAATATGCACCATCAACAAAATGCCAGCATTTTTGTCTGTATGAGTTTGTCAACATTTGACACACTGGGGTGCCTATATAATTGGCTAGGTGCAGAAAATTCTAACCACCATCAGTAGCTTAATTCCTTGCTCTAAATTGTTCGTAGCTAATAGGAAGATGAAAGGCAGAAAAAATTCCCCTCAAAACCAACAAAACCAAACCAGAGACAAAAGCCTCAGAGAGGATCTTAGAGTTTTTGCCACAAGCCCATAACTTCAAATTCTGTTTACATAATATTCTTAGGAATATGTTTATTGGTTATTTGATAGAGGATCCATGTGCCAGAAGAATGAGGTTAAGAAAAATAATTTCCTCTGGAATTTGATACTTAAAAATACTTAATGGTCTGCAATTGCCATGCAGGACATTATTTAACCCCTCTTTTCCTATTTTTCAGCTCCTTGAGAATTCTCACAGCAAACGTTGACCAAAGAATCCCTCAGCTTAGTTAGCTGAGTAATTCATTGAATATGAGAATGATGATTTATGTGGGTTTTGAATGAGTTTTGTTACAGTAGAATGTACTAAAGGTGTAATCGTATTTATTGTACTCATATTTAGGTAGGCTGGGAATAACATATTTGTCAAGCTTTATGTGAATGACCTTTCATGGATGTGATTCATTTCTCCACCTGGCCCCCTGAAATTAATAGAAAATTATACAGTTGTTATAGGAAACATGAATTAGACGAATTAAGCAATACCTAAGGAAAAGAAACATCTAGAAACATTTATGGTAGTGACTATATATAAAGGAAATCTCCTCCCCTCTTCCTGCCCCTCTTTTCTTTGTTCCTTTCACCAGTACTTTCTATGACTTTTTTCCTTGTCCATCCATCTAATTTTATAACTTCCTATGTGGCTGCAATTTTGAGCAATAAGGACATTTTTTCAGCAGTTTTTGTTTAATTACTTTTGGGGATTTTGGGTATTTGGGGCTTGGTATTTTTTAATGGCATTTAAAAAGCATTTGGAAAGAAGCGACCAGGAGATGCAAAAAATCCTCTCTTTAGTTCTGGCAGCTTGCTTCTGTGCAAATCATTAAGAAAATTTCTTTTCAAACTTTTTGCAGGCTAAGTTCACATAGGTTAAACCAAATCACGATAAAAGCTATTTGATTTGTTAAGAACATGTAATTAAGCAGCAATTAGTGAACTATACATTCAGGATCAATACCAGCAGCTCAACAGATAAATCACAGCACTAGACAGTTATTAAATGTTAGTATATGTCTGAACATTCCTGAACAGCTTTCTATGGCTCATTCTAGAAAATTGTAGTTGCATCCTTCTCACCCAGGAAGAAATTTGAATCACAAGCATCACCCTTCCAAGCTGCACACCGCTCCTGTGGGAAATTTTAAGTGCAACTATGCTGCTCCCCTCAACTGCTAGCACAAAGTAGGTTCATACTTGCACATCCATGCAGGTCCCTGGGCATTGCTACTCATACTGTCATCCACCCCACAGGTTGCTCACAGCCTCTAAAAGTGAAGCTCCTCTGGCCGGTCTTGTGAGTGGTTGTGGTACCCTGGAGCAATTTCTGGCAATGGCAAGCTTGGCATTAACTGCCACTTTTTCCACTGCAAAGTTTCTGTGCACTGCTATGAATACTTGTACTTCTTTTGTACTTCTTTCAATCTGATTCCTCTGTTAAAAAAACTCTTTTCAGTTCCAAGTTTTAACCTGGCTGGTGGCCATCTTCCTCTTCAACTTCATAAGTTTGGGGCAAATACCCTTTTGGACAGTTTTGGGTTGTTCCATCGAGATGTACAGTGTATGCTTAGGTTCCTGTCTCAGCAGATGTGGCTGTCCAGGCACTTGAAAGAAGGAAGAAAAAGAAACCGACTGGGAAAGTGTTCAAAGAAGATCAGCAAAGCTGGTGAAGGGTCTAGAGAACAAGTCTTATGAGGAACAACTGAGGGAACTGGGATTGTTTAATCTGGAGAAAAGGAGGTTGAGGAGACCTTACTACTGTTTACAACTACCTGAAAGAAGGTTTGTAGCAAGGTGAGTGTCGGTCTCTTTTCCCAAATAATAAGTGATAGGATGAGAGGAAATGTCCCCAAGTTGCACTAAGGGAGGTTTAGATTGGCTATTAGGAAGAATTTATTCACTGAAATGATTATAAAGCAGAATTGAGTCTGACTGAGTTGATCTTCCTTATAGCAGCCCTCATAGTTCTATGCTTTGTATTGTAGCTAGACAGGTGTTGATGACTACTTCAGTGTTTTGGCTACTACTTAGTGCTTACACAGCATCAAGACTGTCTGTCCAAGATTCCCCTTTCACCAGTAGGCTGGAGGTGGGCAAGACCTTGGGCCGGGACATAGTCAGGACAGCTAATAAAATCTGTCAACAGAATATTCCATACCATATGTCATCTGCTCAGCAATACAAGCTAAGAGAAAGGAGAAGAAGGGGTGGCATTTGTCATTATGTTTGTCCTTCATAGCAACCACTACATGCACTGAAGCCCTGCTTTCTATGATGTGGCTGGACATTGCCTGATGATGGGAAGTAGAGAATAAATCTTTTGTTTGCTTTTGCTTCCATGGATAGCCTTTGTTCTTTATTAAATTGCCTTTATCTTGACCCACAAGAATTTTCCATCTTATTTTCTCCCTCCCTGTCCTACTGAGGAGAGGAGTGATAGACTGGCTTGCTGGACCAGCCAAGGTCAATGTACCACTGAAGCACTGCAACAGGCTGCCCAGGGAATAGTTGCATTACTATTCCTGGTATTTAAAAGATGTATAAAAGAAGTGATGTTTAGGGACATGGTTTAGTGGAGGACTTGGCAGTGTTAGGTTTACAGTTGGACTTGGTGACCTTAAGGGTCTTTTCCAACCTAAATATTTCTGAAACATATGAGAAATGCTTCCAACAAGTGCCAAGGTGATATTGCAGGACTTGTTGCTTTCCATATCCACTTACTGCATTTCAGTGCCATTTCTCCAACCTTAAAATTTCATTGCCAACTGTTGCTTTGAATCTACCTATTTTTTCCATTGACTGTTCTATGACTGAGCTATTGTAATTGTCCCTCACCAGAATCTTCAAATAAAACTACCAAAATAAAAATGTTAGGATCTTAGTTTTGTTCATTCATTGTCTTTGGTTTCGTAATTTGCCGACAGTCCAGCAAAACAAGGCATCTCTTGGCTAAATTGATGTTACTGTGAAAACCAGCTACCCTAGCAATTTGTTTTTCACAAAAAAGATCACCCCTGTTACTGTTTTCTAGCTTTGAAGAAGTGTTGAAAGATGTGTTACTATAGTCATGATTTGGTTATCACAGTAAGTAGTTGGGTTTGCTATTTAAAGGAAAAATGAATGAAGAATTAAATGCAATGAAGGTGTTATAGGTCTTAAGTAAAAGTATAGGAGTACACTGTGTACCTGAACCCAGAATGAATTCTAACTGTGCACATCCACTTAGAACAGATGAAGATAATGATCTTTGTCTCACTTTGTTGCAGATGGAACTAAAGCTTTGAGAAACAAGACTAGGTTGTGGATGGCTAGGATCAATGATTAAAGCAAGGATAGAGCCAAGTGTGGGGAACAGAGATAGTGACTATGGTCAGGGAAAGCCAAAACCAAGAATTAAAATGCAGAATGAAGAATTAGAAAAATGTAGGTGCTGAACAATGAACAAAGCTGATGGGTGGAAGAGAAGTATGGTCAGATGTTCAAAACTCCAAAGGAAACTGAGGAGTTTATGTTGGAGACCATCAGAATGAGGAAGAGGTTTTGTTCAATCCTAAATAAAAATGGTTTCATTTGGACTACTAAAATTGAAAATGAAATTCAAAGAAAAACAAATTTTAAAGTAAATAGCATCCCATAGGAATTAAATATTTTTGTATCACTTAATGGATAAGCAAAATAAAAGTTGGAGTAAATATATAAAAAATTGGTGGAGGTAATGTTATTCTTTTATTTAGAGAAAGCTCAAAGTTTAGTAAGGAATCTAAACTCAGTTCTTTTTCCCATTTGCAGGCATTTGAAACTACATAGCCAGAGTATTGGCTTCTTGCTGATGAAGGTATTACTATTTTGTCTAAGTAAACACGAGAACACAGGAAGCTGCATAAACTCAGAAAACCACTGTTTACCCATCCGATAAAAAGGCTTTGCTCATCTCAAACATCGTTTCAGTTTCTTGAACTATTTAGGCATTGAGTCAGAAGGAAACTGATTGTGAGTAGTAACTGACAAGATTAGCACATGGGTCATGCCAATATGTGACCTAGAAAAAGGCTGCAAGCCAGAAAGATTGTTCTTTGGTGCTTGCTTGTTGCTAAATTGGCCATTAACGAGGGTGACAGGAGTGGCAAATGGTGACTTCATTTAGAACAGCTATTTATTTAATTCTTTGGAAGTCAGACCATTCCTTTTTGTAAAAAATATGCTATTTTTAAATTAAAAATATTCTTTGAAATGGAAAACCTGGGGTTTCTGGAATGGAACATTCATGTAAAAATACTGGACTAGTTTATTTTTATGAATTTCAGTTATGATCTTGGCTAGACATTTATTTTCAGGTTTTGTTTTGTTTGTTGTCGTTGCTTTGTTTGTTTGTTTTTCTTTTCCCAAAAATCATAGAATCATAGAATGGTTTTGATTGGAAGAGACTTTAAAGATCATCTAATTCCAATCCTGTGCCACAGGAAGGGACACTTTCCACTAGACCAGATTACTCAAGCCCCATCCAACCAGGTCTTATGAATCCATATGGATTCATATGAAGCTTTCCCAACAGTGGGTACAGTAGCAAAGGAAATTATTTGGTTTCCTGCAACCATTGCTGGAGAAGGATGGATGTGAAGACAAGGGTGCTTGCCCCAGCAAATTAAGTGTGTGGGAATGAGCGGGAATTGGAAGGGTGAAGGTAAGTTTTTGAACACAGAGGAAGAGGCACATACCTCGTTTAAAGAGAATATTCTGTGTAGATAGAAAAAGGAATTAAAAAAAGTGATGAGGTATTCAACAGACAGTTGATATTTAGATATTCTAGAAATGATAGAAGATTAATCGTCCACTGATTGTAACCCCAGTAACTGCATTTTAAAGGATTTTGCAATGGCCCTGGTGTATGTGCAGTAGTTGAAATTTGCACATGCAAATGAGCTGCATTCTTAATTTTTAAATTAGCTGTTGATTTAGAAGCTGCTGACTGAGATATTCCCTGATTCTGTCTACTCTGGCATTTACTAACTCACTACACTTTAAGGAAGACACTGATACAAAATTACAAAGAAGTTTCTTAAGGCCTAGATGAAATATAATTTTGGTTCTTAGGACAAATTTAGCACATTAACTAATGCCTTGTTTATGACAACAGCAAATGCAGTTTAAACTATTTAAAACAAGAATCTAAAAAAAAAAATATTACCTGAATTTGTAATTCTTTCTGTTCTCTGTTTATCAGTTTGTTTTGTAAACATCTTGAGGTAGTTGGGTTGACATCTCCAAAAGCTGCTGTCAGACACAAAGAACATAAACCAGTGTTTTCCTGTTTTTTTTTGGTTTTGTTTTTGTTTATTTTTTTTAATAATATTATCATATTTTATAAGGACTATAAAAAAAAAAAAAGCATCATTACAGGGTATGACTGATGTAAGTATGTAAGTGGCTTGACGGAAAACACGGAAGTGTAAACCTTTACAAAAAAAGCTTTTCTGTTGGGCAAGAAAAGTGTGAGGTAAACAGGCTCCCGTATGAACATTTCACTTGTGAACTGTGTCTTTAAAAGAAAATGTTACTGGGTTAGGATCTAATCTGTAATACAAATTTTGAGTTGAGTCACTGTGTAGTAAGCCATAAAGAAGAAGCGATAAACATCTGCTGGGGAAACGTGAACAACTGAACTGTAAGAAGCCGTTTCCATGTGTGCATGTCCCACTGAATGTGTGTCTGGACTGTTGTGTGATTTTTAACTTTTCACTAGATTTTCTTTTATTATATTTTAGCTAGAGTTAGATCTCTCTGCATCTGAGATCTTTTGATTGATCTGTGACTTTTAGGCTTCTAATCTGAAAATTACTAAGAGGGAACAGGTTCCATTTGCCTCTGGCACACCTCAGCAAATCCCTATGATGCCAGTTTATCACTGAATAGGGCTGCACCAAACTGCTGATCTTGTAGGAAGAATCAGCTAGTAGTCAGCTACCTTTGTCATGACATGTCATCAAATCTTTTTAACAGTCCTCTGGGTTTGTTTATCACACCTTAGCTATTATCAATACTCTCCCTTCCCTTCCCTTCCCTTCCCTTCCCTTCCCTTCCCTTCCCTTCCCTTCCCTTCCCTTCCCGTCCCTTCCCTTC
>JAOEHY010039192.1:23487-40872 GCA_025447955.1 Psilopsiagon aurifrons
TTTCCTTTCCTTTCCTTTCCTTTCCTTTCCTTTCCTTTCCTTTCCTTTCCTTTCCTTTCCTTTCCTTTCTTTTCCTTCCCTTCCCTTCCCTTCCCTTCCCTTCCCTTCCCTCTCCTCTCTCCGTTCTCCTTCCTTCCCTCTCTCCCTTCCCCTTTTCCTTTCTCTCTGTTCCCTAATTATAATACATAAATAATATATTTTTCATTATTACATTATTATAAAATTGTCATACTGCCAAGGCACAATGTATCTTTCTCTTTTTGGTCATTTATAATGATGCACTGTGGGAAACACTATTATTTTGATTTGGTCACAGTTCCTATCTGTAAAACACAGGTGTGATCAGCTGCAGCGCTATGAGACAATGATGAATGGGACCTTTAGAGTTTAGATTTATTTACATTTCAAGAAACAGCAGAGGAGATTAAAAGAGAGGGAAAGTAACTATGTGGCATAGCACTTGTCTTTCAGAAGCAAGAACACCAAATCCACACACAGACACTTGGTTCAACAACTCTAAGAGGATTCTAGAGAATACAAAGCAGCTCATAGTTTAGCCATAAGGCAATAGGTGAATTTGATGTTCAAGATGGGGGAGCATAAGGTTTGTGCTGTAAAACATGCCACAGGTGTCCCAGTAATCTCATTTCACTATTTACATCTGTGGTCAAGGGCTTGATTTCCTCTTCAATGAAGAATGATTTTCCCTAAAGATTTACAAGTAAACAGAACAGTTTTTTAGAGGAAAAATAATTGGAAGTTTATTACAATATAGCATGTTAATCACACTTAAATGGACATCTCCTGGATGGGCTTAAGTCCAGAGGCTCCCATCCTTAAAACTCTGGTCCAGTTCTTCTTAATCCACTTCCTTCTTATACGTAATTTTTTCACAGAAGTAGGTTATGCAGAAAGTTTGAATTGCCCCTCCCCCAACTCAATATCAAAGACTACAGAAGGACATTTAATATGAAAAGATTAAGCATCAAGTATACAAATTGCAATGGACAAACTGTGGTGTTACGTTGTAATCCAAAATTTCAATCAAAAGTCATTCTTTGTGCAGTACTGTTAAGGCTGCTATTAAAAAAGGATTTGCTAAATACTGAATAGAGAATCAATCAAACATTTTATGGCAAAATCTCTCCTTAAGTAGAGCTTTTTCTAAAACACTAGATTTTTTTTATAGTTTTTGTCTTCTGTTTCCTCTTATATGCTACAGACATCATTTAAATATCATTGTGCTAAACAGAAAAAAATACTTTAACTTTGAAGTTTCAGCTGGAAGTTAAATTGTATTTGTAAATGCTTCACTGAACAAAATTTTTCAAATATAATTCAAGTATAGTAATCACGTTTAAAATACAGTTTTTCATAGTTATGCCCCATCTGCTCAATACTGATAAGGAGTTCAAAAACCAAGCTATAAAAATCAATGGCACTAAATGTTTATTAATTATCTAGAAACTTGCTTAGCTTACTGAGCACATTTAACAACATAATGTATATTCCACAATATAGTTGCAAATTTTAGAAGATACATTTTAAATATAGTTAGACTGAAAAATATTTATAAGCACCATACTTATTTTATTTAATCTGATTCTACACCGAGAGGATTGTTTCACTGCAGTTAGAGCACATAATTTCTGCCTGGGGAAAAAAAGAAGACATTGCATAGTAAAAGTCAGTGGAGCATAACAGGCAAAGCTTCATACAACCTACCTTCCATCACTCTTGAAAAATTATCAGCAAATTTAGGACTTATGTCTAATTTTCTCAGACATTATTTTTAACTCCAGTACCATCATGAACCGATTTAACCAGCCGGTGGTGCGTGATGCACTCAGGTCAATTAGATTGGCACGAGGCTGTTTCATGCTTTTTCTCAGATCCGGTCTCACAAAAGACACTGGAGAGAGATAAACTACATTAATGATAAATTTTTTTACATGGATATGCATGGATGCAGGAAAAGCCATCAACAAAGACAAAGCTTACAGTATTAAACCAGCAAGCCATGGACTAGTGAAAGTGTCAGAGTAGGAATGACTTATTTAGAGGCTTCATGAACACCTTACTGGAAGGTGTGTGTATAGTTTTTACTACTGTAAATCATGTTCTGGCAGAAACAGGCACACTTGAGAATAAAAGCAGTCAATACGACTGACAATTAAAAAATGGGATACCATGAATTAATTTCTTCCTTCAGAAGCACAGCCAGAACTCTATCCTGTCACCACAGACTAATGATAAATTTTTGTGTGTGCTTGTACCACAAAACAGTGCCAACTTCCAGAGCAGTTCTGTGAGAGGTATGTTCTGTCTTCTGCCTCTTTCCTTTTTACTCTGCCATTTCCAAATGAGAAAAAGTGTGGGAGGAGTGTTTTTTCCTAAGCTGTTGAAAGCATACAAATGCCTTTGCCTGCAATACAGGGGGAAGATAAGTGAACTTTATTGTCAGGACTGGTTTCAAACATGGTAGGCCTAGGCCATGTTTCCTACTAATCTATGTAGCTTGAGACCAAGAAAAATTTCATAAGTACAACTATGAAAAGAAAGGTTTCACTCTATTCAAAACTATTTAAGGTTTTTCTAAACCTTTGAAAAATACCCTGCTCAAAATAGCCAGACTGGTTCCTCCTTATGGTAGATTCCATTCATAAAACCAGACTGAGTTTCTTTTAATTTCTGCAAAATTTTTTTTACTCAAAACCATGCTTTTTAATTGTTCTGTTGTTGGCTTTTTTTGTTTGGTTTTTTTTTTTTTTTTGGTTAAACATTTTCTATTAAAATGCCATTTTTATGGATAAGTCTTCTGCTACCAATACAGGAATTAATGCCATTAGCCTTGGTTTAGAGCCATGCACGGTATTCTGCTACCTACACTGCAGTAATACAGATTAGCGCTGTTTAATTAATGTAAAAGAAAACCTTTATGGAAGAGAGAATTTTTTAAAAAGCAAAATAAAGTAGGCTTAGAAGCCACATTAAGTCAATTGTATCATATATTTATGAACCATCAGCGACCTACTGTGATTTGCTGACAGTCTGTAAGAGGCAGAGGCTGCTCATCAGCCCTTATTTAGAGCTGTGAAGATACATGACACTAGGATAATAGCGCCTGACCAGATGAGTGTTTGGTTTTCCATTTAAGTGTTTCTGGGAAGTACCATAATATAGCTAAACTTCCTTTATATGCAAATGAACAATGTCTTTGTGGCTGTATTTGCTCAAATATAAAAATTCATCTTGATTTGAAAATATCAGTACAACCTTTAATAAAGGATTCACCTGGCTTAGTTAAGATTGTGCAATTTATATCTAATCTAAATTCTAAGCACCTTGCAAATTCCAGTCTTTAAATCTCAAGACTTTTTCTTATAGCCTCAAATATTCCCCAAATTCAAACATTTTGTTTCTTCTATAGATGTTTGTGAAAATGCCATGCAATTGTGTTAAGTTGGCAATGATTCTCAAAAATTTGTAAAGGAAAAATGAAGTGCAGGCTATGTAGCAAAAGAGAAGAATGGAAGAGCATAATTCATATTATATTTTTTTGCTATGTAAGCTTGTACAGTGTTACAGTGTTCTCAGTAGCATATCCTCAAATTCCAGTTCTGATTACTTTTTATTTTAGAGTTTTGTGGCTACCACTTCCTATTCTGTAGGAAAAAAAGGATTAGACTCCTTACTTTTGTCACCAAGGCAAGAACAGCCCTATTTTAGCCTTAGTGAATTCAACTGAATAGTTTAAAATGGCACATACATAGCAGACACAAAAAATTGTGCGTCTCGTTGTTAGAAAGTAAATTTTATGATGCGTGTTTTTGGTGATCCACAGGTAAATTGAAACACTTAAGAACTGATCCTTTCCAGCCCTAGCTGTTCTATGATTACAGTCCCAAATCTAACTTAGAATTGTTAATTGGAAGACAAATAGAAAACAGATAAAGAACTTAGTCTGTTAAATCAGATTTAGTCTGTTGACAGCTCCTGATAAATGCTTATTTAAGTCTTAGCATCATAAAATACTGCAGATCTTGACAAACCATATTTTCTTCAGGCTGAACAAGCCCAGATTCTTCAGCTTCTCCTCACAGGGCGAGTGCTTCTGCTCCTAATCATCTTGATGGCCCTCCCTTGTAACTTGCTTAGGTTTATTGATCTCTTTCTTGTATTAGGGGGCTAAAAGCTGGACACAGCATCCAAAATGCTAATACTAACATTTTGGAGGCATCAAGAGTAAATTGCTGATCAGGTATTTGAAACTCAAAAATAAGCTTTTCCTAATGCATCTTTCCATTTAACATTTTTTGATATGTATTATATGCTTCCTTTTTTGTCTTCACATCTTCTCAGTTGACCATATTTATGGTTATGCATTTTTCCTTGATCGTACATCTTAGCGATTTTGGAAGTTTGTTTATCCTGGTTCCATGGGTATCCAGAAAATTCTGAACTTGCATTTCTAAAATTAATATTCTTAAAATATCTTTCAATTCTCTTGAACATTGGCTTTCAAATTGAGTTCCTTCCTCACTAATGATACAGTCTTCATGGAATCAGACTAGATTCACAGCAAGATTTTCTCTTGAAAGGAAAACTGATATATGGTCTGATGTAATTAAAGTTCATATTGCTGAGAACTCTCTCTGGCTCATGATGAAATAATGCTTAAAAATAACAAAACAAAATAATTTATAATTTAAAAATTACAGTTTCATGATTTTTTTTTTTTTTGGTAAATTTTCTTGGGTTTCTATTAACCCGGAGACTTAAAAGAGATCGTGAAATTCTGAAGTTACTGGGTTTCCAGACACATTTATTGAACATGTTAATTATGCTGAATTCTTTTCATCAGGTTTCTTTACTTAGCAGGGAAAACCTGCTATTGTATTGAGAGGCCTTGACAGAAGAATATGCAGAATCAAGTACTTAGAATACACCTCGAATCTTTGGAGCAGTAGGCAGAATCTCAACTTGCTTCTAGCTTCTTGGTTCTGAGAAAAGGATTGTAAACATGAACTATGTGGAAACAACGCACTGATGTTGCCTAAGGCTTCGCAAATTACTAAGTTATTTGAATATTGAAAGTATTATATAATCTATATTTTTTCAGCTGTAACTACTTCCTATTAACTGCTTTGCATTATAGCATTCTCCTAAAACTGCATAAATTAATAGTTAATTGACGTAATAATATATTCCTGTTTATAAATAACAGGATTTAAAAATCATACCTTAGTTACTTAATTAGTTATTTCATGTTTTAATGATAAAAAATGTACTTTTCTCACAAGTAATTTATGTATTCTTCTTCTACTCTTTTGACATTATTAGATAGAAAAATTAGGCAAGAAAAATATCATTGCAGTATTTATATATATCTAGAGTTTTATGGTGAATGTACTAAAATCTAGATTAAGATTTTTAAAGGTCAGGGCAATATAGAAACTCAGAAAACTCTCTGGTACTCACTTTTTCCTTTTCCTTTAAAGAACAATTGCCTCATTTAGGAATAATTGGTATTCACAAAGGAAATGCACATGTTCTGAAACCTAGTAATTTCCAATTGCCAAGATACCTAATGAGTTGCCTTAACAAGATTACCAAACATATAAAAGGAACTAATTGCATTGCATTTAATTCTGAAATCACAACTAGATGCAAAATAGGTTTTGCAGCTGGCATTTTGCTGGCAATGCAAGACAAAAATGAGGAGGTAGCTAGAGATCAAGGGATCATCCTGCTCAGTTTTCAGGAAGAGTCACTCCTTCCTCCCCAGAAATACATCAAAATTATATCCCATTATTGCTTGAAGAGAGAAACATTTTAACAATGATCCGTGACATGACAAAGGATGAGCCAAACATATCCATTGTCCAGAAATATCTTTAATTAACTGCTTTTCATTGGTTTATTCATATTGTGATCTACTATTCAAATAGCAACAGGCAAGTATTATTTCATAACATAATATAGGGGTTATATTTTTCATCCACCTTTTCATTTATGAGTTATCATACTCTTTGCACATTTAAAGATATAAACTGTTGCTTATACTCCCCAATATTCAGTGCTCAAAACTCTTAATTATTGATAAAATGGGTAACTTCATTATTCCTTTCAAATATGAATACACTGCTTTGCTGTTCCCTTAAACAGGCAAGAAAGATTATTATCCTTACTGATGCATTCATAGTGCTCTGACATGATTCCTAGAATTAGATTCCTGTTGTATTTTCTGGAACATTATCCACCCTGACATGAAATAATAGATCATTTTTCTTTCCTTAATTCTGCATTACAGTAATTGCTATCAATCTTCCAATTTTCAATGTGTTGCATAGTTTCATGCAATAAATAAAACCACAAGAAATATATTCTGATTTTTTATTTTGATTTTCAAATTACTGTAAATTCTGTTCATGATTTTGCAGTTCTGAGGTTTGATTTAAAACCTTCAGAAACCTTGTATGGTCTGGTCAGTTTTAAACCTTCCTGAAAAATTATTTGCTTAAAATTATTTTCAGTTTGAGGAAAACGCCTGCAATAAAACACCATAAATGTTTTTAACTGGTTGCATTTTCTTATTACTTAATGAACATTTGACCCTTGTCATTTTTTAAGTTCTAGATGGTTAAATGGACCATCAGTGTTTTAACTGATATCAGCCAGTGATAGGTTCATGCAACAATGTGACAGCAACAGTAAGGCAAGAGTTCAAGACTGACGAATAGGAAGGGCTGTGATTAAATTCCCTTCCCATTTCTTTCACTTTTTCTTTTTTATCTCCACAGTGAGTCTGGTAAAAATTTTGTCTGAGGATTCATCATGATTTTGCCTAACTTGCTCTGAAACATTTGAAATATTCTTTACAGATGTTTTCCATAGTGTGGTCATCCTCCACAATCTATGTGTGAAGCAGTTATATACTTCTTCAAAAATATTAATTGTTCAAGATCACTTACAAGAGACTAAGTTATTTGGAGGCACTTATATTTTTTTGGATGAGCATTCCTCTGGTCAGTGCTTATTAGCGTTGCATGATTATCTTTCTGGATCACAAAGCATTCCTTCTGTTTCTTATTGTTTGACAAATAACTGGCACATTTTTTCCCAAATTGGCACATGTCCAATTTGGGAATAAATAACTACATCTGGTTATTGTATCTTCAACTGAAAGACCTGGGATAATCAAACAAAGCTAGTAGGAAACATGTTCCAAAAAAAAAAAACCCAGAAGAATGGGGCTGATTTGCCTTCATAGGCTGACCTGTGAAATTGTTTGTGAAAGGAAGTGTTGCATGCTGGAAGTTAAGAGACAAAGTCCTGAATCCTATTGGATCTTGAAAAGTCTATAAAAAAACGCACTATTCACAAAATATCTGACCCCAAAATACTTAGGGTTCAAAGAGTAGTATACAAAAATATTATATATGTTTGGTTCATTTTCATGCTTCCCCAGATATATGCTTAACTTTATGGTTAAAGAAAGTCTACTGGGATAGACTGACCTTGGTCTCACACAGCATGGCCCTTTTTTTTCAGTGATGTCAGTGAAATCTTAGAGTCCAGAAACATTTTCACCAGTGTATTGTATTTACATCTTCAATCTTTCAAATCATTCAAGGCATGACCACAGGAGTCACAGGAAGTCTAACTCAGCCCTTTTACTCACAAATGAGATTTCTGCTATTCAGCCAGCTCTAAGTGCTTCTATTGTTAAGAGCATATATCAATTTCACTTTCAATTTCTGTTCCAAATAGGTACCAGGAGAAAATAATGTTGCAGAGGAATAACCAACAGCAGAATTTAACCTGATAATATCTCACTTTATCTCATATTCTTATTAAAAGGTATTCCATAAGAATGAACTTAAATGCTGTAGCTGTTGTGAATTGATGGGCAAATTGTGAAGTCTATACATAATTCTTCAAGCAAAACACAAAGCATTTTTATACCCCTTGGCAAAATGTGTGCCATGTTTTCTGTAAATACACAAGACTTTTATTCATCTAAAAATTGCAAAACTAAAATGAATCATGCTTGTAAAATTTTACTCTCATATTATTGCTCTGCACAGCTGTTTGAGACTGCTATGATTGACTGAAAGGCTTGAGTAAAAATAGGAAAACAGACACAGCTGCAAGTAAAAGAGAAAAAGAAGCAAACAGTAAATGACAAATGATATAATGTACAAACTGCTGCTTCTTCCTCTCTCACCTTTGCATACTTTAATTTCTGTATTGGGTTTTTCTATTTCAACAGTATTTCCCCTAATCACTAGTCATTGTGATTTCTTCCCTCTCTGTTGGACTAGCTGAGTAGCTGATTGTAGCATACAACAAAGGGGGAATGTTGCAAAGGCCCTGAACTAAAGAGAATTCCCTTTGCCTTGAAAGACTTTCTGAAGACAGAATATTTCTTTCCTAACCCTTTTGAGGTAGTTAGAAGAGCTACTTTATTTTCTTCTGTATCTTGCCATTTGTAACTCTGCTTCTTTAAACATGACTTGTTCATTTTAGACAATGCTAGTGGTCATGCCTAGATATTGTCTTAGCAATAAAAACATTTAACAAAGGAAAGACAGAAACAACTCTTCCACACATCCTCCTGCTAAGGGATCTTTCAGTTCAACAATAATCTTGGCAGAGGAAGGCACACAAGTACTGATAGACAGAGGTCTTCAGGAATGCTGCTCTCCAGAACTGGAACAGAGAAGGGGGGAAAAAAAATAAATTTTTTAAGTGTTGGTAAGATTGTTTTATGTCATTGCCTTATTTTCAAACTTGTATGCATTGATTCTAAGGAGGCATAACTTGATCCCTTTTCCAGAAGGGCGAAGCAACCACATGCTTTCTGCGGTCCTGAAATTGCCTGAGTGCCAGACTATTGACAAATGAAGTTGTGAGTTTCACCTGAATATTGTAACTAACAGTAGCAAAACTTTAATCTTAAGAGATAGTATTTTAGGATTATAGAAATTGAAAAGGTATAAGAATATATGATGGAACACTCTTGCAATTAAAACTATCTGCAAACAACATATTTATGTGACCAATACATCGGCACCGTCTCTTTCAAGCACAACAAATCTGCTGAGCTATTATTTTTTTATTTTGTTCTCATAATTTTTTTTCTTAGCCTTTGCAGAACCACGGTAAAAGAATGTCGTAAAACTGCAAAACTAAAGATACTGCAGAATTTCTGGAAGAGAGAAAGCTTTTCACTTGTCAGTCAATCCCCAGCACATATAAGTACCATAAGCAAAAGATCCTGTGCCTAATAAAACGACATCTACACCTACAGTCAAGTGCAGAAGAAAATGTGATAACATACGCTAGTACAAATTTCTAGACTGAACAATTAGGAAACATCCAATAAAAATTACTGTAATGCACCCCTTGAGATCCCACTAGTGTATATCTGGCTATAACCCTGGGGGAAAAATAAATGTATCATCTCTATTCTGTGCTGGGAAAGAAAGTAAACGCAAACATGTTTAACGTAACCATGCAAAGGAGCAACTGCATTCTTTTCATATTAACACTCCCACAGTGTACACTGTTAGATAGTTAGTGGGAAGATGACGAGACAATGAAAGGAGCAAAGGAAAGAATATTTCCTTTTTCTCTTTTCTGACTGGATAGAAAGAATATTTTCTGCAAGGCCACAAGACTGTAATTACAGTGCCACAGTATTAATAACACTGTAAAAAGTCAGATTTTTCTATGTCAGTTGATGAGAACAAGTCTGGATTCACTATCTCTAGGAAAAATTAAAAGAGGATTAAGCGTCCAAATAAATAAACCAGCAGATATATATAAGCATATATGGTAATTTTAAGTCATTTATAACATTTGTGAGAAGTCAAAACATGAACATGGGTTACTTGTAGTGTTGAATGGTCAAAGAAAAAATATGTTCTCTTGCATATGGAATTTGCAGTCGTTGTCTTATCACGTGGCTAAAGGTGCAATGATGTCTTCCTAGCATTTTCTGCAAAGCCATTTTATCTATAATTAGTATGAATCCTAATGAACTGAGCTTTTTCCTATTAAAATGGTCATCTTCATTTAGATGTTTTCTTGTTATTGAGTTATTTTATTCTAAGCAGCTTTTTCCAGTAACTCTGTATGCTTTGATTATGGTAAAAATTCATTTAATTTTCCAATTCATGTTACAGTCTGGAGGGTGATGTGATTGATTTGAAATGAGTTAAATGCTGCTACAAAGTATTTGTGAACAGTTGTTTGAATGCAATCGTGAATTTATCTTGGAGCAGTCTAGTCCTGAAGCACCCTAAATAATTTCCCTCTCCCCCCAAAAAAAGCCTTTGAAATGAAGATATTCATACTGAAAATTTGTGTGATGTCTATCAGCTTGGCTAGAAAACCAAGAGTGTCTTCTAGTCACTAGTTTGCTAACCTGCACTGAACTTCAAGTTCTGTATCTCAGGACTGTAATAATGCGTTTTGTGAGTCACCTACAGAGGAAAATACTAAAGACTTAAAATACCCAACACTATATTGCTTATTTTGGAAGAAAATAAACTAGCTCTGAGCATGTGAGCTTATAGTGCACTTAATGTGACTAACATTGCTGGCATTCTAGTAACATTTATATGCATAAACATGAATACACACAGGCAGGCTGTGGTAGAGTGAACAAGTTCACACCGTGTGACATTTAACAAAAAGAACAGTAAGCCATATATCTAAGTGAGTTTACACTTGAGTACAGGTTCATACTGTCCATGTCACCTCTGAGTAAATTTTATTCTCCTCTCTCAGATATTGGGACTTTTGCTGTAACTTCTACAGTTTACTGCAGAAAGCTACAAATGCCTGCTCTTGGATTTGCACCAGTGTACAAATTAAACCTGTTCATGGCTTAAACTTGCTACCACTCTGCTTATGATCTGCAACACCTTACTATGGGAATAGTCACAGGAGTCACTGGTGGATGAGGATTCCAAACTAGGCCAAGACACAGCAATTGTGGAGACCCTCATCTTTAAAAATGAAGGTCTGTATTTAGAAAAGTTGCAGAGAAAAGACAAAACCTAAACATAATATTTTTCTGAATAGGAAAGAGGAACCTGCAGTTTGTTTTATATTCAAGGTGTGAAACCAAACTGTAGATCACACAGACATCCAGCAAAGTGATCTAAAAATGTGACAGCTGCTGGAGTGTTTTATGGCATTAGAAAATGTAATTAGTAAGACAGTCTTTGTCTATGCTTTGTAACAACATCTGGCTGAACATCCATTGCATCATATAATGTAAGTTATGTTTAAAAACCTACAGCACCTGTGACATTTAAAAGGAGAAAGTGAGTCTTCTAGGCTTCTTGACATGTTTGAATATGAGTTCTGAAGTTTTTTGGACAGGCTTGCAATTTAGTCCTTTCTATCTAATGTACTGGATTAGAAACCAAGCTGATCTGATTATAAATGTGTATACAAGCTACTTTTTGTAAGACAGTAGGACAAACTGAATCCAAGGTATTTACCTTAAGAATTTCTCATATGTGTACAAAATGAAGTTTTTGTTCTTTAAGGCTAATGTGGAATATATATGTGTATATAGGCATTTATCTCTATGTATATATGTCTCTACACACAGATATATAGACTTATTCTACATGTATACATATATGCATGCATAAATACATGTGTAGAATATATGTAGAAGACATATTCTGATTTTTTTGTTTCCATGAAATGGATGTTAAGATTAAATCACTTTGTTAAGTTTTAAAGTAATGCACAGCGCAATTTATTTTAATTGTTCCAATAGATACAAATGAAAAACTTGTTTGGTGTGACTATTTATTGGCAACACTTTTTTAGAAGACACAGGCTCATGCTATTACTTTATCAAAGTTTATCCAGAAGCAATTATTTTGCTACTGTTTTAGTTAGGTGAACAATATTTTCCTTCAGAACTTAACTAGAAGCAGATTATTAGTTGGAGTGCAAATGCACAAAGAAAAATAAATCCAGTCCAAACCAGACATTTTTGTATGTCTTTGCAGATGCCACAAGTAATATTCTTGTTCTGAATTTTAACTTGGAAGCTGGCAACAACCAGAGTCCAAATTTGCATCAGGAAATTACATCCAAATCTTGAGCACAGAACTGCTTTCTCTCATTTGTGTCAAAGAGAGGCGCAGTGCATTCATGGTATATTTTTTTGCTTCACAGTAATTTGAAAGGAGAAAGACCTGCTGAAGGAGAGAAGGTGTAGTCTTGTGTGTGAGCAATACTGTTTCATCACCTGACAGCACTTCTCCTTTCAGCCTTGACAGCTTCATGCTATTACCTTCGATATTATTCATAAAGTTATGATCAAATAATCCAGCTATCATGAGATGTGTCAAGCAAGCTTCTCAGAGATTCTAGTAGTAGCATTGAATTTGCTATATTAAAAGATTTCTCTTTAGTTTCCTTTAACTAAGTGATGTGTACAGAAATATGACTCCTTTGAGAAGTTTCCTTGGCATACAATAGAATCAGAAGCATATGTAAGCTTATGTCACATTAAGACTTTGTGAAAATAAATGACAAAATCAAAATAATACTCCTACCACATTTTATTTTGTCCATGTGTTTGTTTGGGATTTTTTTTAGTTTCTAAAAATTGGAATTGGTTAACATTTTCAAGGTAAAAAAAACAAACCAAACCAAAACAAAAATGTTTCTGAAGCCACTTACATGGAAGAATAGCTTCCACAAAGAAGGAAACTGGAAAGGAAAAGGTCAGGCTCATCCTTTTCTCCAATGAAAAGACATTCTGAAATGGATGAGAATTCCTAATAAAATAATAATAATAATTCTTCTCACTTTCAGAGACAATTTTTACCTTGGTAACATCTTGCCACACAACCATAGATATCATGTTAAGTTGCTTTCAAAAGAGAGAACTGCTTTCTAATTAGCAGTTTTCAGTTAAATTAATTCCACTTTTCTTCCCAGCATGGGAGTCTGATACGGTTGACCTTTAATGCAAAAGAGATGTAAAACTCTCAGTATTTGTGCATTACAAAAAACAAAGCCAAAAGCATCGGAATACTCATTAATGGACTGCTATACAGATCAAAAAAAGCACAACTGAGCACTTTGTCATAGTAAGGCACAAGGAGGGAAACTGCTGAACATCGTATTATTTAAGAACTGTCATATTACATGGGTGAAATTAGTGTATTATGGGTTGAGCTCTTTGGTAGATGCACAAGAAAAAAGTCTTCAGCATACAACTGATATGAATGAACCATTTGTAAATGCTTACTTGGGGGAGGTAAACATATGAGAGGATAACAATGCATACTCTGCTTCTTTGATGGAATTCAGAATCCATTTAGCAGAGTGTGTTTGCTATTATGAGATAGGAATTGAAATTTCCAGCAAATACAAGGTTTTCTATCTGGTGTAATTTAGTAGATCTTTGTTGCATAAGCACACATGTAGAGACATCTTTTGGGACTCATAATTATTTTTGAACTCCTACAACTGTTGCTCTAATAGTTCCTAATCCTACTTATATGGAGAGATGGTCTTTCATTTTGCATCCAGTTTTATAAAATGAAGAGCAGTAGCAGAGAAAGTCCATGATTTTGGGTTCATGTAAGCTTTTACCAGAAATTGTACAACGTGCTAAAAAAGTATGTCATCATAATAAAGCTTAACGACTGGAATGGATCTCAGTGCCTTACAGACAGAGACCTGTTTCTTAGAGCTTGTCACTGTCATCTAGGGAATGGAATCAGCAGATAGCAGGACACTGTTGTCTTGTCCTTTCCTTGTCTCACCTTGAACTTCAGCAAGTCCTGATAGATAATGTCTGATTTTCTCAGACAAAAAGCAGCGAAAATGCGAAAATGCTGTTGTTCTCCTAGCTATTATCTTTGTCTTTAAAATAATTCTGACTGTAGATTTATTGTAATCCTATTCTGGTTATTCCTCTGCAGAAGGTTGTAGGTGGACTAGAGGTACCCTATCTTTCCTGTCAGTAACTTCTCCAAAATCGGCAGTTTTTTTGTTTTCTTTTGTGTTCTCTCTTTCAGTTCTGCTCAGCCTTTCCAACTCCAAGAAATGGCAAAATGTTGATGATCAGCATTTAAAAAAAAAAAAAAAAAAAAAAAAAAAAAAAGGAAGAAATAAGCTTGTAAATGGTGTAAATGGTTCTGTGATTTTCTCAAGACAAAATGTTTTTCTCCTGCATACTGGTTGAACCACCACACCTATTAACACTGTCAAACCACTCAGACTATTACAAATTGCACTGTGCCTGGTGAGTTATGCAAAATAATGCTTAGAAACCCATATCTTTGTTTTATTCTCTTACAAAATAGCGAATTATAAAAATAAACAAGTTGGCACATGGAACTGCCAGCCTCAGCCTACACTTCCAGCAGACTATATAATTAAAATAACTACTGCAAAAATGTGCATCTGCAGAGTAATATTTGCTTAGTTGAAGCAGTTAATATGAAAAGGCCCCATACTGATGAAAATAATATTAAAGTATTTAATGTTCTGGGCTTTATTGAGCCAACCTTTCCCTTCTTCCAAAAACCTCTGTGTGCCAAATTTTTTTTTTCTTTCTCTGTAAAAGAGCTTCTGTTACACGTAAAAACAATTTCTTTTCAGACAGTGCTGTCATTAGTGACAGGGCTGCTTCTTCTCTTTTCAGAGGATGACATGCTACTTTGTATTACTACAGTAATATAAACATTTCATAAGAAGTTTTCAGTGTTAGTAGGAAAAAGTGCATGTGCATCTTCAGAAACTTTACTTGCAAATGAAGTTTGCCTTATCTTGCCTTACAGCATAGAAACTTGTAAAATATCTAGAGACTAAAAGACAAATATTTTTTCAATTTTTTTCATGCTGTTATTATTTAGCTTTACCATTGGGCCAATGGAAATTGTACAATGTGCACTCATTCTGGAGCCAAAATAGTGGGCTTTCTACTGGCTCTAAGATTTGAACTTTTTGCTCATTGAGGACAGGATAAAGAAAACGTAGGGAAGAATAGCACGAAATACTACACATCATTCTGTGTCTCGACCACCCTTTATGCCTCTGTATATTATCTGCTGGTTACAGGCATAAGAGCGATCCAAGTTCCTTTCATTCTTGCTATGTGGAAAAGTATCTTGACATGACTGGGAGTATAATGAGACACAGTACTTGCCCTGCTCCTCTGATTAAAAGTAATTGGTCAAGCGGAATAGTCAGGTTTATTATCTTTGTGCAAGGTTTAACAATTGGGTATTCCTAGTTGTGTAATAAAAGGGAATACCAAGTCACCCATTTCATTTAAGTATGGGTAGGATGAAACCCTCACTACAACTCATTTCCCTCTGGTGACTTGCCACAGATAACCTAATGTTTGACATACCTTATCTATACTTGTATGAGCAGAAGCTGTTCTTACCTGTTCCAGGGAAAAACACAGGTGATACCACAGAAATTAAGCTGAGAGATCGCTGTGGGGCCTCTGAAGCTGAGGAAGAAGAATTAGAATAATAGAGGGTGGGGAGCCTGTGCCCCATTTTTCCTACTCCTCACCTAGGTTTCTAGTTCTCCATGAGCTTTATTTATCATTTTGATTTTCAATTCATTTGAAAATTGAAGCAGAAATGCTTTAATCACTGCACAGGACTAAGAAAAAAGATTAAGGATTTTTTAAATATTGAGTGATGTAAATGCAATGGAACTTTGCATTTTGTTGCCGGACATTATGTTTTAAAAGAAAGGCAGCATTGCTTATAACAAAAATTAATTTTGTCAATATAACTGAATGCACTCACCTTCAGCTGAAGACTCATATTCAGACCTTACTGGAATTGATGAATCTATGTGCACACAGCCGAAAAGGACATTAATCTGTTCTTGCTTCCTTTTCCCCAGAATATGGTTGTGCACAATACAGTATGTAACAGGCTTGAATTAATCAGTTACCCTGCCAGTTAGCATTGTGACCTTTACAAGATTCCCTTGGCTTTTTGTAAGAGGCAGATGTCAGTATCATTGGTTAACTATGTTATATGATTTTTCCTTGGAAAATAGCCAAGCAGTATAAACTGCTCTTCAGAGAGAATATATCTATAACCTAAGATCTCATAATTTTACTCATTAAAGCCCTCAGCATATGTCAATAACTGTTTGGTTACCTTAGCTGTAAAGGCCATTCTGACTTAGGATTTATTAGAGGATAAAAAATTAAATCTACCTCTAAGCCAGGCAGATTTTTGAAAGAGTGAAAAATTAATCTGAATATAGAAAAAGAAAGGCATTATAGCACTCAGAGGCGTGGTCATTTCTAATAAAACACTACCAACCTGTTTCTAAAAATCATCTAATTTTGAAAAGCATATTTAATTTCAAGTGCTGGGGTGTACTTAAAATGAATCATGGGCCTAAATAAAATTATTTAAAAATACAATTAAGGAAGAGTAATTAAAGAAACAATAAAAAGATGCATTTTTATTATTGTTTTGCTACATGGCTATAATATATATTTCACCATCTTCAGTAACATAAACTGAATTATCAGTTACTGCATTACATCAAAAGTATGATTTTCCACAATGTGTGACATGGTAGAGTTGCCATAAGAGAGCAATTTCACTGTTACATGAGAAGTATGGAATTACTAATTATAATACACAGTGACTGGATTTGCTGAGTTTTTAGGTGTTGCCTCATTTTCTTCAGAATGAACAGAGCAGTTTTAATAAGAACAGTTAAAACCAATAGATTTTAAAAGCTAGTTAATAAAGTGTGCAATAAATTTATTTATAAATATTTCTAAATCAGAAATCTTACATGTGGAACCACTCTTTTCCTAGTGAAGTTAAAATCCTAGAGCTTTATGGAGGTTATCAAAATAAAATTCAACACTGGGCATCTTACAGAGTTTAGAAATGACACAGCTATACTGAGTGGCAGGGAGAATGCCTTTCTGCACATGCAGTGGTATAGTTTATGCTGCAGGGCTGCTAAGTCCCATGGCAAGTCTGTGCAAAAGCTCTGTGATGGGAACATTCAGGTTCCCCCCACATCAGGTCTTCACATCTGTGTCTACTGAGTGGCACAGTCCAAAGGCATAGTTTAAATTTTTGAATGACGAAATGACTTGCCAGCAGTCGGTGCCCACATTCCAAGCAAATAGCTAACTGTTATCATAATGCAGGATCAAGCCAATTAGTTTTTCATTTTTCCAACACCAACTTAATGCCACAGTTAGAGTAATTCTAAACCAGTGTGTAGTGGTTTCAACCGTAAATCGGCCACACAGTTTGCTACATGGAGAATCGAAAGAATGCAACTCCCACAGGTTGAGATAAGAACAATTTAGTAACTAAG
>JAOEHY010039195.1:0-15229 GCA_025447955.1 Psilopsiagon aurifrons
GGCTGGGGCTGGGGCTGGCTGGGGGACAGCAGTTCTGTTCTGCTACTGGTTCTGAGGGGTTTGTTTCTTGCTGGAACAGACTCAAAAGGTCTTACAAAAAGGATTGTTTCGGAACAGCCTTTTTAGAACCCTTTAGCAAAGGTCAAGTTCCTGATCGTAGTCGTTTTCTCACATCAGGAATGACCCAAGAGCCTCAGACTGCAGAAGTCTTGCTTCTGCAGAGTTTGTTGTAGTCTTTGCCTCCATGAAGCACTCTGCTTTCAATGAAATTGTGTGGTGTTTCTTTGGAGGTGTTCCAGACCCCTCTGCTTTAACCCCGGGGGCACTGGTGTTCTCGGGATGGGGTTAGGTGGTGTGCCTGTGATCTCATCCAGCCTTGGGGTGACAGGTACTGCAGGAGGGGGCCACGGGTCTTTGGGGTCTTCTCTTTTGCTGTTCTCTGCCTAATGCCTTTCTCAGGAGCCCCTTGAGCTTGCTTAGAACCTCTTATTTCCAGAGCCAGGGTGTTTGCTTGAGTCCGTGGTGGTGTCCGCAGGAGGTGTTAGGTCGGGCTCGTCCCAGGATTGCTGTTAGTAGTGAGCGGGTGGGTGCTTGGAGGGCATTTGCAGTGGCAGCCTGGTCTCCTCACTTCCTGGACCGGCTGGCGAAGAAGAGCCGGGTGACTTTCTGCTCATTGCATCACTCTGCCACCGCCTGCCTCGTCCGTTGGGTGTTCGGGATCTCCAGGGCATGTCAGCACAGCTCAGGAGCGCGGGCTGTGCTCTTCCTGCCGATGTGCGAGTCAGGAGGCGTCCGGGTTTCACAAGAGCTCTCCCCAGCATCTGACAGGAGCGAGGTGCAGCAAAGCTCCTTCCTTCCTGAATCGTCGTGACTCTGGTTTCCCGGCTTCGTCTTTGGCCCTTTCCTCTGACAGGGATAGCATGGCAGCAGTGTCAGCCAGCACCAAGGCAGGGAAGCTGTGGGGCAGGCAGGCTGGCAGACGGCAGGCTCTCCTGTCCCGGCGGGAGGCAGGCTCGGGCTCCACATTCCTGTGGTGATGTTGGGAATCTGTGTTATCGTCCTTTGGAGCGTGATTCACCAGAAAGTCCTCCGGGAACGCAGCAGGGTTTCAGGTTTCTTGATCTATCAGCTAGCAATTCCGGGATTGCGAATGTGTCAGCCCAGTCTCTCCTGGCCTGGAGCTTTGCCTCCCCCTCTGCTGCTGCTCAGACTCTACTGGAGGAGACTTACTGAAAGCAGTTTGTGTTGTTTTGTTTTGAGGTTTCTTGTCTGCAAAGGTCCTGCTCTGTGATTTAAAGACGTGGCTTTTCAGCTGTACGAGATGCAAACACCCTCTGCATTTAGATGTAGCACTCCAGTGTTTGTTGTGCCTTGTAAGCCTCCCTCCCTGCCTGAGGTAAGGCTGGGTTGTCCCCCCGGTTTAATGATGAGGAGATCGAGGCACCCAGAAACAGTACATCTTGCTCGGGGTCACTTGTGGAATCGGTGGCAGCCAGGGGTAGAAGCCAGGAGTCCTGGCTCCTTGCTGTAACCACTGGGAATTCAATTTGCTATTGTCTTTAGAACTACTGGGCTGGAGTGGTGGGCGTGTTGCTACATTGCAGAGGGAGCCAGATTTCTGTGCAGGCTCCTTTTTGTCATGTTCTGTTCAAGATGTTTTGGATCATTTGTCTCTCCATGCCAGTGCATCTACTTTCTAATGGATTCTCTTCTGTGGCCCAGATGTGTGGCATGCCTGCTGGAATCTAGCTTGAATTTAGGGGCGTGGCAGGGAGCTTAGAGCAATCAAGATGCCGATCGGCATGGTGCAGCCAGACAGATGAGAGGCCAGGGTGGATCCCCACTATTCATCTGCAACAGAATCCAACTGTTGCTACTCCCGAAAGCAGAGCAGAATCTGCAGGCAGCTGCTTCTGGCATGTCTCCCGTTAGGAACTGTGAGGGGAGGAGAGCGGTCGGACTCAGTGAAGACTGGAACAGGGCAGCTGATCGAGGTATAGCCGGGGTCCCCCATCAGCCTGTGGTGGCTTTCCATCTAGAGCCTGGCTGAGTCAAGGTGCTGGGTGCCCTCCCTGGAGCACCAGCCTACTCCCAAAATGAAGGAGGAAGATGGATGCCGCAAAAGCATAACATTCCAGAGGGATCTTGCAGCCAGTGAGGCTCATCCGTGCTGCAGGCAGCTTCTAAAGGTTTCCTTGTGGCGGCTGCCAGATCCTTTGGGATCAATGCGTGTGACCCCTGCAATCTGACCTGGGAACTGAAGGGGCAGGGACTGCACCTTGAGCTTTAGTCTCTGGACGCTGCAGGCATGGTCTTAGGGGGGGCCGGTTTTGTTCCTCCCTACAGTATTCGCATGCCTGAGCTACGCAGCACAAGGGGTGCACATCAGCGCTGCTGAGCATCTGCACTCTCGGTGCAGTACTTTGGGATCTGAGTGCAGATGTGTCCTTTCAGATATGCCACAGGCAGACCTGCGTCTGTCCTTGGTACGGATGGCAGTCACAGCCCCTCCTGTGCTGGGCTGGCTCTGCCCTGATGGCAGTGGGTCTGTGCCCCGGTGTCAGTGGGTCCGTGCCCCGGTGTCAGTGGGTCTGACCCTCGGGACTGCGGCGTGACACACTGCGCAGCCTGTGAGCGTGCGCAGCAGGCGGGGACTCCGGGCCACCAGCAGCCGGAGCTGCTGCAGGGCTTGCTTTCTGGAATGCCGTCTGGCAGCAGCCTCTTCCAGCGGGGCTGAAGGCTCCCTGCGGCTAGCCAGCCAGCGGCTGCAGGCAGCGTGTGCGCTTAACGCTGCCGCTTGTGCCATATGGACCTTCTCCTCCTCCCTGCTTGCCCTCTCCGTGTCTCCTTCCCCGCTTTGCTCCCCTCCCTCTGCGGGCGGTTTGACAGAGCAATTGGGCAGGCACTGGGACAGCAGCTCTGACATAAATCTCTCCTGGTGTGGAATAAGGGGTATAAATATCCAGAGAGTGATGTGATCTTTCCAGCTGCTATTAATAGGTCCCTGGAGAACAAGAGCGAGCGAGCGAGCCTGGCTGACACTTAAAGGGCTAGCAACTCCCTTATGTGCCGTGAAAATTAATCAGCGCTGTGGCTCGCCATCTTCCTCCAGGCAAGAGCAGAGCCCTCGCGAGGTGCCTGAGGAGGAGGAGCAGCTAGCGGCTCGCTCGTTAGGAAGCGCTGATAGGCCGAGCCGGGCTGCTCCCGGAGGATCCCGCTCGCTCCCCGGGGCTGCCGGGGCGGCGCACAGCGCGGTCTGTGCGGGCGGCTCCCGGCTCTGCTTGGCCGCGCAGGGTGCCGAGGAGCCCCTTCTGCAGGCGGGGGGCTCGTTGGCAAGGGATGGCGCCCCGCAGCCTGCACCTTGTGGTGGCTGCTGTCTGTCGGGGGTTGCGGGTCTGCCAAGTGTGCTTTGCTCTTTGCTTCCGTGCCGTCCAGGGAGCGATGTTTTGCCCTAGGAGAGCAGGCACTTGGCTTTTGCCAATGGTATGTCCCCAAGTGCACCTTCGATAACCCAGGACCACTGTGCGTAGTAGTGCTGCTGGGCTCTGGTGATGCTGTCTGGAGATGCAGGGTTTGGCCTGGAGCCGGTGCTTTCTGTCCCTGGGTGGCAGAAGAAGTCTGTGCAGAGCATCTGGCCTGCATGCTCCAGGTGGGAGGAGTAGACCACAGGCTCAGGAACCCCCCATGTGCTGGGAAATTTCTCTGCCTGTACACGAGAAAGGTTCTTGGGTGCATGGTGGAGGTAGCACACCAAGCACTCGGCGGGTGTAAGCAAATAGAGAGGGATTCCCCAACTTCCATAAACGTGTGGTTTACTCTCCTCCTCCCCTGCTCTCCGAGGAGTAGGGAAGATGTGACAGGCGGTGGGGTCTCTGCAGCTTTGGGGTCACTGGCTGGGGTGGTGAGGAGACAAGCAGAGGGTCACGGGGCTCTGGTGCAGGAAGAGTTACGTGCTGGAGGTGGAGAAAGCTGGGAGTAGTTCTCGTGGGGTTGTGCATCTTTCCATACTGGTACCATCTCCAGGGACTTGGCGGTGAATGCTGTTCAGGCCAGGGAAAGCTGGTGTGTAGGAGCCTCCCTCCCAGAGGCTGGGTGCTCTGCCCTAACCTCCTCTTCCCTGCACGCTCTGCCTCAGCCTGCCGGGCTGTTCAGAAAGCTGGGCTGGGTCTCCTGGCGGGAGAGCCTCACGCTGCTGTCCCAGCAGGCCTGTGGCACGTTGCGTCATCCTGCTGGGCTGGATGCTGCAGTGGATGCTGCCTCACCCAGGGCCTCGGAGCAGGAGCTGCAGCAGTCCCTCAGGCCCCTGGGAGAGACAGATATACTGCTTAGCTGAAGCGTGCCAGCACTTCCTGGCCCTGCCCTTGCCTTGCAGCCCACTGCCTCCTTTTCCTCAGTGGCCTCAACCTTCTTAGTCTTCCCCTGTCCCACACCAGCTTTCTCTTTATAGGCTTGCACCATTTTCTCTCTGCTCAGTTGTCTCCCTTGTGTTTGGCAGAGCAAAAGAAACTTGCTCGGCTGCAGAAGGGGTCCCTGAAACCTCTGGGCACCAGATTGCTGTTCAGGGTCACAAAGTTGTCTGAGCTCTGTGCTCTGGAGCACATCTCTAAGGATCCTTCCGCTCCCCAGAGGGCAGGCTGTCGTGGAGCAGCCTGTTCCCGTCACGGCCTCTGCAGCAAGGGCTCTCATGTCCATGCCTGTGCCTCGGAGCGCAGGCAGGCTCCATGCATGGCATGGGTGGGAGTTAGCTGCTTGTCTGCAGGCAGCTGACTGCGGAGCGGGACCCTGTGCTCGGAGGGTCGGTGGCTGATCCCGGCAGGAGCGGCTCTGGGGCTGTGCCTGTGCCAGGAGCGCCCGCTCACCCGCTGCCCTCTTCTCCTGCAGGTTTCTGACCAAAGGGCCTGGGAGCTCCCTCCACTGGCGCTGTGGGAAGCTTTAGCCAATCCAATGCACCCTGACAACAAACTGCCCAGCCATGGCAAGGCAGGCAGCAGCGGTGCCCCGGCCCAGCACCACAATGTGAGCCAAGCACCCCCCTGCAACCTGGGCTCGAAGGGTGTGGGGGCCGGCAGCCATGGCGGCAAGGCCACTCAGATCTCCCCTGGCAACTCTGGACTGAAAAACAGCCAGAACACTGTCCCAAACTTCAGCTCCTTGAAGGGCAAGGTGAAACGGGAACGAAGCATCTCGGTGGACTCTGGAGAACAGCGAGAAGCCAGCACACCTTCACAGGACACAGAATCAAAAGGTAATGACTCTCCTAAACCTTGCCTCAGCACGTCCTACTCGTAGTTGCTCCAAGCATCCTGGCAGGACCTGGGATGGGAGCAGCTGTGAGTATCTTGGGTTTCTGTGCTGCGGCTTCTGTCCAGGCTTGTCCTGGCTGCCTGTGTGCCTTTGCATCATTGCTCGTCACATCTGTGGTTTTGGGACCAGAGTAGCTGAGCAGTGTCTTTACATTCCAGCCCCTAAACTGTTTGTTACGTAAAGAATCTGGGACTCTGGTTTTTATGGACTACTGAGGCTGCACTGAGCACCCTGCTTTGCGATGTGCAGGCTTTCAGCTTGGGACCAAGTTGAGTTGTTTTCTGTCTCCTCGCTGTTGGCAAAGAGCTGCTTTTGTGGTGTTCTTGCAGCTGCCCGACGATTCGGTCGTGGTTACTGAGGGGGTGCTGTGAGGGTCGCTGTCTGAACAGTTCTGTGGTTTCATCAGCGATGGATGACTCTTGTGTTACAGCACATGGCTTCTGGAAAAGGGCTGAGTCAGTGCTTCCAAACCCTTTGGCTTCCCTGTCCTCACCAGCCTTCCTTGTCAACTCTTGCGTTCCGCCAGGTTCTGTGCTCAATGGCTGCTTGGGATGCTAGAGCATCTCGCAGGGGGGCTGTTGGAGCAGAAATCCCAGTGGGGCCCTTGGTCCCAACCAGGACTCACACCTGGTCCCCAGACGCAGAGCCGCTGCTGTGGCTCGTGCCCGTGAACATTTGATTTCACAACCACATTTATCCATCCCATGCCTGATTCCTTTCCCGGAGTCCCTGGGTACCTTTAGCTGCTTTCTCCCTTAGTTGCATCAGCCCCGTCTGAAAAACAGAGGGAGGCAGGGAAGGCCCCTGCCCCACTGATGTGTGCAAAGGGCAGAGTCTGTCTCTTCTTCCTACAGGATGCGAATGTGCCCTCCTGTTCCATTTTCAGGTTTAATTGCTAAACCGCAGGCCCCTTACTTTTAGGGTTAGTGCCCAGAGCTCTCTGGTTTGGAGCATCAGTTGGACATGTCCTGGTTTTGCAGACTCTTTTCAGACAGTAAGGAATCTGTTGAGCTGTAGCTCTCACAGGGGAGTCTCACCAGGTCTGGCTGCAAAGACGGGGAGCCCAGACCTAGCAGATGCTTCAGGGTCTGTACCACGGCTGGGCAGATGTCGGCACAAGGCATCTTGCCCACTGCATCCTGGCTGGGTTGGCAGGGCCAGCATGCAGCACACAGTCATCCCAGCCCCTGCCAGGTCTCCTCAGCTCTTCTGATGGCTCCGTCCTGTTGCAGGTGAGGTGGCTCCCCGTAGCAAGAGACGGTGTGTGCTGGAAAGGAAGCAGCCATACAGTGGGGACGAATGGTGCTCTGGGCCGGACAGTGAGGAAGACGACAAGCCCATCAACAGTGCACACAGTGAGTGTCTATCTGCTTACCAGCTCAAAAGCTTGAATGAAGCCAGATCCTGCAGCTCGGCAGGACAGATGGCACTGGCAGCTCTAGCTTTGCCTCTGCACGCTGACTTAGCTGGCTGTGAGGTGTGTTGGGGCATTGCAGTTGGTAGTGGTTGTGCTGGGAGAATGTTCGCAGCCATGCAGTGAAGTGTGGGACCTATTTTGTGGAGATGCTACTGAGATGCTGGAGGAGAAGGTGTTGAGGTTGAATGTCCCTGTTGTACCTGGCTCTAGCCGTACTGGTAGCAGAATTGCCATCTTGAAAGTGTGCCTGGCTGGACTCTGGTTAAGTGTGCTTACCCTGGTCATAGGGGCAGCCGGCCCACGTGACGTGCGTTGTTCTTGTTGCAGCAGTTAGGTCTGTGCCAAGGCCATCCATGCAGCTGTGCTTTAAAGGTGACTGAGTCTGAAGAGGCTTTTAGGGTCTTGACAGGGGTTCAGGCAAGGCTGAGCTGGCCAAGGAATGCACCGTTTGGGGCGATGAACTGTAGGTGTCTCCTGTTTTCCAGGAGCATCAAAACTCTTTGGGTTTTGTTTTTCATTTGTTGTATCTAGAATTCGGTTTACTTTCAGATTACAACAGGGGGAATATCTGAGGGAGCAGGGAAAGGTCCTTTGGGGCCCAAGGGCTGCAGCTGATGGAGAACATAGAAACGTCTAAAATCAAGTACAGGGTGGCCTTTGTGCCTGCCAGTGTACCGTAGCCATCCTCTTCAGGATGTTCTCTTGTGCTTCTCTGCGGTCTGCAGCCCTTGTGGGATGGTACAGTGCTGCCTCCCTGTCGCTGCCTGCCTCGGTATGGACCTTGGAGCAGGCTAGAGCAAGTTGAGCTGGGGCTGTTGGGGCCGAGGGCTGGCAGCGAGGCAGCGTGCGTGTCCCCATCTCACGTTTCCAGCGGTGTCTCTTCCCTTTAAACGCTGCTGTGCCAGGGCTGGGCTGTGGTGCTGGTGTTCCCAGGGCTGCTGCTGGGAGGTGAGCGCCGGGAGGCTGCTGGAGGGCAGCAAGGGATCCTGCCCTGGGGCAGCAGAGCAGCCTGGGAGGAGGGAGACAAGAAGAAGGCAGGGCGCGCTGCTGGTAATTGCCACGCTTATTAATATTAATTAGGGCTATTATTTAATGCGGCTGATGACTAATGCGGCACCAGCCCCGCGGTGCCCGTCCCGGGGGCAGGGACGGACGGAGAGCCCCGGGCAGCGCCGTGGACCCGGAGGCTGCCGCCCCTCGGCGCCGGGCATGGCCGGGCCGATGCTGCCCCCTGCCGCCGGGCGGCGGCTCTCCCCCTGCCCCGGCGCGGCCTCGGCAGCTGCTCTCCCGTTTTATCTCCCTCAGACTGTAATGTAGCAGATCCTGCGATGTCCACGGCCCCACAGCTTGGTCCAGGGTCAAACCCGCTGCCGAACCTGAACGAGACCAGCTCCTCCAGCGTGCCCCATGGTGCTGCCCCCGGCTTACGGTCCGACGCTGCGGGTGGCGGGGCGGGAAAGCCACCCTCGCAGTTCGTTTACGTCTTCACTACACACCTTGCTAACACGTAAGTAGAAAACCTTGTCTGTCCTCCGGGGATGGGCGAACTCTGTCCTAAACGCACGCTTCCTCCCAGCAGTGCCTGGCACCGTGCCCTGCGACACATGCCGTAGAGCACGTCTGGTCAGCATCCAGCTGAAGGATTCACCCCAGCCATCATGGACTGACTCGGAAGAGCTAAGGGGCTGAGTGTCACGGGGAGTGCCCTGATGCTCTCCACTCAGTTTCTCTCTTTTGTTCCACATTGTCTCAGCGTTGGGATCCTACCAAGGCTGCTTAGGTTTAGAGCTCTTTGACAACACAGATTTGGTGCCATAGGTCCCAGAGCATCTCAGTGACAGTCGCCTTATGGCAGCAGGCACAAGGCAGAGCCCAGTGCCCATCACATGGGACATGGGAAGAGGGAAATTCCAGGGCAAGTGGTTATCAGTTGGAGAGCCTCACTGCGGCCTGGTGGGACTGGGGGGGACTACAAGAGTATCACCCTACTTGGTGACTTCCAGAGATTTCCTGCAGGGCTGAAGAGTGGAGGTGGCCCCTGGGGCTGGTACAGATGGGATGGGGCACAGTGCCTCTTCTCCAGTGGTTTGTGCTCTCTCCCCAGAGCTGCAGAAGCTGTCCTGCAGGGCCGAGCTGACTCCATTCTGGCCTACCATCAGCAGAATGTCCCGCGAGCAAAGCTAGACCAGGTATGAACCAATGCCTCTGTCGGCACAGGCTGCTGAGCCTTCCCTTCTGAGGTGGCCATTCTGCCCCAGCTCCTGGCTCAGCTGCGGAGGAAAGGGTTGCCCTTCTGGTGGGGTAGGAAGCTGCTTTGCTGTGGAACCTCATCAGAGTTCTTTCATCAGCCATGGAAAGTTTGGGATGGAGCATGGCACGTGGCCCTGCAGCCGTACGTGCAGAGCACCTTTCTGTGCGTTTCCACGGCATGTGTAATGGCAGCTGAGTCTTCCCCACAGGGAATGAAGGGGAATTGACACAGGGCACGGTTTCGGCACAGGGAGGTCTCCAGCAGGGCACAGGGGGGCATTACCTACCTAGGGATTTCCCACTAAGGTTTATTTCCCTTTTCTCTGCTAGGCACCAGCTCCTAAAGTGCTGGGGGTTGCTGAGCCACTTCCCATTAACCCTCCTGCTGCCAACACTCCACAGTCCCAGCCAGCACCGGCGCCTCAAGCGAGTCAGCCACAGGCACAGCCCGCCCCGCCGCAGCCCCCGCCGCAGCCCATCAGTCAGACACCTCTGCCTGCACCCAGCAGCCTGCCCCAGGAAGGGTCAAGTGAGGATGCCCGGAGGGATCTGACTCCCAACTCCCTGGGGAACAGCGGTGGCAGCAACCAGCCTGGAAGCAACCACCCAAACACACCCACGGCATCTGCCACCACCATGCAGCCTGGGCAGGTGGACTCCTCCAGCACATCCGGCTCCAGCCTCCTTGGCGAGGGCCCAGGCTCGGGGATGCCGGGGAACGGGCAGGCAAGTCTGGGCCCCAGGAACCCCATGAACTCAGAGGGCCTTTCGAAGGAGCAGCTGGAGCACCGAGAGCGTTCTCTGCAGACCCTGCGGGACATTGAGCGCCTGCTGCTGCGCAGTGGGGAGACTGAGCCCTTCATGAAGTCCAGCCAGAACACGGGTGAGGGTGGGACTGCCCCTCAGCCGCAGGCTGCCCCTGCCCAGCCCCCCGCACTCCCCACCAGCATGAAGAAGTATGAGGAGCCTCTGCAGTCCATGATCTCCCAGACCCAGAGCCTCGGTGGGCCCAGCCTGGAACACGAAATGCCCCACCATCCAGGCTCTGACATGGGGCAGCAGATGAATATGATGATGCAGCGGCTGAACCAGGACAGCCTGACACCGGAGCAAGTGGCCTGGAGGAAGCTGCAGGAGGAGTACTATGAGGAAAAGCGACGGAAAGAGGAGCAGATCAGCATCCATGGCCGGCCCATGCAGGAGATAATGATCCCGCAGTCGATGGGGAGCATGATGATGCGTGGACCCCCACCACCCTACCACAGCAAGCCTGGAGAGCAGTGGCCTCCTGGGATGGGCAGCCAGCTGCGGGGACCCATAGATGTGCAGGACCCGATGCAGCTGCGGGGGGGGCCACCCTTCCCGGGGCCACGGTTCCCTGGAAATCAAATGCAGAGAGTCTCTGGCTTCGGAGCGATGCAGAACATGCCCTTGGATGCTCTTGGGCCCATGAATGCCATGCAGAGGCCAGTCAGGCCCGGCATGGGATGGAACGACGATATGCCTCCTATGGGAGGCCCTGGGAACTTTCCGCAAGGCACCCTGCCCTATCCGGCAGGGCAGGGGGACCCCGAGAGGTTCATGAATCCCCGTGCCAGGGAGGAGATGCTGCGGCATCAGCTGATGGAGAAACGCCCTGTGGCGATGCAGAGGCCCATGGGGATGTCTGGCAATGCCATGAGCCAGGGCATGGAAATGGAGAGGATGATCCAGGCCCACCGGCAGATGGATCCGTCCATGTTTGCTGGGCAGATAACAGGGGACAGCCTGAGCAGTGCCCCAATGGGAATGGATTTTGCAGGCACTCGAGGCATGCTGAGCCCCCCTATGAGTCAGTCGGGCCTTAGGGACATGGATGCACCCATGGGCCCCGGGAACCTCAACATGAACATGAATGTCAACATGAACATGAACATGAACCTCAACGTCCAGATGACCCCGCAGCAACAGATGATGATGTCTCAGAAGATGAGGGGCCCCGACATGATGGCCCACCAGGGCATGAGCCCTGAGGAGCTGGCCAGGGCCAGGGCTCAGAATGGCAATGGCAGTACAATGCTGGGGGGACCCCAGAAAATGATGATTCCTTCCCAGTTCCCCAACCAAGGACAGCAAGGCTTCTCCAGTGGGCAAGGGCCTTACCCCAACATGCCCCAGGAGATGGGCAGCGGCTCGGACATGTTCAGCCCTGAGCAGGGCGCCATGCCTGTCGGGGGCATCAGCGGCACCACTAGGCTCAGCCACATCCCTCTGCCTCCCGCCTCCAATCCTGCTCCCACGCAAGGGGGGAACCTGGCCAACATGCACCCAGCACCTTCCCGGGGGCTGGGCCGCCGGCCCTCTGACCTCAGCATCAACATTAGCCAGATGAACTCCCCCAGCATGGGTCACCTCAAGTCTCCCACCCTCAGCCAGGTGCACTCGCCCCTGGTCACCTCCCCTTCTGCCAACCTCAAGTCCCCACAGACGCCATCGCAGATGGTCAGCATGCCTCCTTCAAACCAGTCTGGACCCCTCAAGTCCCCCCAGGTGATGAGCTCCTCCCTCAACGTCCGGTCTCCAACTGGCTCACCAAGCCGCCTGAAGTCCCCTTCTATGGCTGTTCCTTCCCCTGGTTGGGTGCCATCTCCCAAGGCCACCATGCCCAGCCCGGGAGTAAACCAGAGCAAGCAGACTCTCAGCATGAGCTCGTCTACTTCCATGGGAGGACTGGATCAGGGTATGCCGGGTTTCTTACGTGTGTGCTCCGTTCTGGGGAACGTGCGGGCAGGGTTCCCCTCCAGCCCATGTGCTCTCGCAGCGGCGGGGGGGGTGCTCGTGCCAGTGCATGCCCTTGTGTCTCATGGAGCTAGTCCTTTTTGCAGGAGTCCACCCAGGGCCTCTGCAGGTAGATGGCAGGGTAAGCAGAGCAGCTTTTACTTCAACCCCAGCTCACGTGCTGTGATACTGGCGGCGAAAGATGAGGCAGTGCTGGGTGGTCAGGGGCAGTTTAAAGTGAAGCCCGTTGCTGTTCTGGAGCAGGGTCTCCCCATGAGCCTCCTCAGGGTCTGGAGGATGCCAGGCCATGCCAGCTCTGCGTTTTACAGTCTTCTCTGGTCACCGCTGCTGGCAGGAGAGGCCAGGGCTGCTGTCTGATGGGAGCAAGGGACAGTGTGCAGGAGGGGCTAAGCTGCTCTTCTCTCTTGCTTGCAGGTTCACTCCCTTCCGGGCCTCGGAGCAGCTCTTCTGCACCAGCCAGTAACACCTCTAGCACCATGAATCCCAACATGCCTTTTACTTCCTCCCCCGATCCATCCCCCTCCCAGAACCCCCTCTCACTGATGATGTCCCAGATGTCCAAGTATGCCATGCCCAGCTCCACACCGCTTTACCACAATGCCATCAAAACCATCGCCACCTCTGATGACGAGCTGCTGCCGGACAGGCCTATGCTTCCACCTGGGAGTATGTCAGGTACGTGCTTCTGGGGCTGGAATTGTCCCAGAAGGGGTCACACCATCTTGTGGCTGCCGTGGACCGGAGGCGTCAGGTGGAGGAAGCATTAGGAAGGGTGTTCTCCCGCCAACTGCCATGTTGAACAGCTTAAATGTGCCCTCATTTGGAAGAGTCTGATCACTTCTTTGTCCTGTACCCGAGCTGCCCATCAGCTTTTGGCTTGGGTTTGCTGTCTGGAAGGACGTGAGCCCATCTGGCATTGGAGGCACCCTTTTTCCATGAACCCTGGAACATTCTGGAACTACCTTCACCCCGTGCAGACATGTCAGCCCTCGATTTTCAGGGCTCCTGGGTTGCCTCAGGCCCAGGACTCGCAGGCAGAGGTCTGCTGCATGGAGCATTTGTGCTCTTGTGCAGTGGGACAGGGACACTGAACGAGGTGTGGGAGTAGGGGTTTTTGAGGGAGTCCAGGTGCCTGCATGGGCAAGGCTGTCACAGCACAGTTCTGATCTCAGTAGGTGACGGCCAGATACGCTTCGCTGGCTGGCAGCGCTGCTAGGCAAATGAGCGCTTTGTGTCACCTGGTGACCGGCCCGAAGGGGAATTCCAGCGTGTTGTACCACTTGATTTAGGGCTTTAAAGCTGCCTGAGAAATACTTTTGGCAGTTTTCAACATGAAAACCTCCACTTTTTGACTCTCACTGCAGGATAGTCCCTTGGGTTGACCTCGGGCATGCAAATGTGCAGGCTCCTTCCTAACCTGAGCCCCTCAGCAGGCACGGGTCGACCTGCTGTGCCAGCGAGCGCAGTCCTCCCTCCTGGACAGTGCCTGGGTCAGGCTGCAGGCTCTTTTGCTTCTTTGTCTTCTTGCTACCCAAGATCGTGTGGTCGCAAGAGCTTGCCGGGTGGCAGGGCAAGCGGTGAGGCAGTGGTGAGGGGTCACCGCTTGGTGCCTTGCAGGCAGCTGAGAGCCCTGCTGACGTCGTGGGGTAGGACTGTCCCAAAGTGCCCAGGCTCTAAAATCAGTGGGCTGTGAGGAGCTACAGCTCCATCCTGGGGCTGGCTGAAGCTGGAACAGCTCTCTGCAGCTCGCAGGCTTGAGGACCTGGAGTCTGAGGCACCTTTTCCTGATGCTGGTGCTTTGCGAGCCCGCCTTGCAGGTTCTAGCTGAGCATTGAGCTCCATGTTGGGGGCTTTCTCATCAGGAACGCTCGGCAGGCATCCAGGGTGTGGATTTTACGGTCTCAAGAGGTCTGTGGGCAGAGTTAACCCTTCTTTCTCTCTTTTTTCCCTCTCCTTAGGTGTGACGGGGAACCAGCCAAATCAACTGCACTTGAACTCTGTGGGGTCGGGATCCTCTCAGAGCCCTATGGGAATGAACCTGCCCGGTCAGCAGCCGCTCTCCCACGAGCCACCCCCCACCTCCATGATGTCCTCTCCAAACCCTCTGGGCTCCAACATTCCTATGCACCAGGGCGCGCCGGGGCCAGGCGTGCCTCCCCAGAACCCCCTGATGCTGCCCCCAGGGCCGCAGGACTCCATGAACCAGCAGTGCGGCCCCGTGCCCAACAGCTCGCAGATGATCCCTTCCAACCAGCTCGTGTTCCCCCGCATGCAGCAGCCCCACAACGCCATGCCGTCTCCTGCTGGGGGCATGCCCATGGCCCCTGGTGCTGGAGGTGGCCCCGGAATGCAGCAGCATTACCCACCAGGAATACCCTTGCCGCCTGAGGACCTGCCCTCCCAGCAGTCCGGCCAGATGCCTCCTCAGCAGCACATGATGGGGAAGAACATCCCTCCTCGGATTGGCGAGCCCTACCCGGCCGTGCTTCCTGGGGTGGCGTCGGTGCTGAATGACCCCGAGCTCAGCGAGGTGATCCGCCCCACGCCCACCGGCATCCCCGAGTTTGACCTGTCCAGGATCATCCCATCGGAGAAGCCGAGCAGCACCTTGCAGTATTTCCCCAAGAGCGACAGCCAAGCACCCAAATCGCAGCCTTCCAACCTCCATCTCATGAACCTGCAGAACATGATGGCTGAGCAGCCCCCGGTGCGGCCAGGTATGAACGCCCCCAGCCTCCCCGGGCAGCAGGGCGTGCAGAGGGGACTCGGCATGCCCATGTGTCATCCCGGACAAGTGCCCATGCTGGGCAGGACAGGCATACCACCCCAGCAAGGCATGATGGGCAACAGCATGCACCAGGGCATGATGTCTCCACAGCAGAGCCTGATGGCCCAGCAGAATTTCATGCTGATGCAGGCCAAGCAGAGGAGCATGTCTGTGTCGGGGGAGATGTATGCCCAGACAGGACACATGATGTCACCTCAGGGCTCCCTCATGGGGCCCCCGCCTCAGCAGAACCTCATGGTCACACACCAGATGAGGCAGAGGAGTGTCTCCTTGGACAGCCAGATGAGTTACATCCCCGGGCCCGGGAACATGGCAAACCTGCCTTTCTAACCCGGTCGGCGCTCAGCTGGGGAGGGGAGGGGGCTGCCTCTGCAGACGTTTTTAAACCTTTCTTGGGGGACAGTTGGGGGCCAACGCCGGTGGAGGACACCACGTGGGATGCGTTTCAGATCGGACTCGCCTCTACGCAGAAAAACAGATGTGCAGTAAACTTAATGTGAATTGGGTTTCTTTTTCCTTTCTTTGTGGGGAAGGGGAGGGTGGAGGGGCTGGGAGCAGGGCTGTCACCCTGAGCCCTGCGTGGTGACCAGGGACAGCCAGACCCAGTGGCAGTTTGTAAAGTTGTCCGTTTTGGTTTTCCTCTGTCAAGTGTTCTCCCCCCCTCCCCCCCCTTTTTTTCCTTTTTTCTTTTT
>JAOEHY010039195.1:15329-25448 GCA_025447955.1 Psilopsiagon aurifrons
GAACTTCCAGTTATTTCAGTACCAGTCCCAGCACCCCCGCCCCCCCCTTTTTTTCCGTTTTTCTTTTTTTCTTTTTTTTTTTTTTCCTTTTTTTTTTTTCCTTTTATTTTTTCTTTTCCTTTTTTTCCTTTGTAAGCAAACAAAATGTGCACGAGGGGGGTTGGAAGTAGCTGTAAATAGGTCGCTGGGAAAGGCAAAACTTGTGCTGGTTTTTAATTGTTCTGTATTTCTGTGTTTTAATAGAAGCCTCAAAACATGTTTTAAAAAAACAGAAACACAACAAAAAACAAAACGTGCTAAAGGCAACAGTGTACGAGGACTGAAAACTCTCCCGAAAACTCTCCCGAGGGGCAGCAGGAGGACCCCCCAGGGTGCACAGGGCATTGAGAGATCCCATTGCAGAGTGACTGTGTCAAAGCTGTGTTGTTCCCGTGTCCCAACGGTTTGCATGTGCGGGATGTATGGCTTCATGCAGATCCCAGGCCCCTGTGGATGCTGTGCTGAGCACACGGCCGAAGCCAACAACTGAGGCCTCTCGAGGAGGTCAGAGCTGTGGCTATGGTGAAGCGCTGCTGGAGCGGCCTCCCAGGATTTGGCTGTTACCGCTCCGTGGTGAAGCTGCTGTGGCTGAGCTGGGGTCAGTGCTGGCCCTCGGGCTGGAGAAGCAGTGAGGATCTGGGCTGTGCAGGTAGTTAACATGCCGGACCCGAAGGTCTCGATGAGCCACGTTGCCTTCAGTCCCTCCCCTTCGTGCTGTGTCACCTGAGGGCAGGGTGGTGCAGTGTGTAGGGATAGATGGGCTCCGAGATGAGTGAGGTGAAGCGATCCTGTGCTGCCAGGAGAGGTGAGCTGAGAGCCCTGAGCTGCTGCAGCCTTCCTACACCAGTCCTTTACCAGTCAGTCGCCCTCTGCGGCTGTGCTGCGCCTCCTCTACCTCTGCCATTGAGTGCTCTCCCAAGTCTTCCTCATGCTTGTCAGTGATCCATCTCCAGTTTCGCAGGCTGTCTTTGCTCCACCTCACCCTGAGCTGCTGGCAGCAGCCCTGCTCTGCTGCGCAGTAGGGGTCCAGCTGCTGGTGAGGACCTGTCCCTCTGTGTGATGCTCCATCTTGGTGTAAGAGTTGTCTTGTACAGTGTCAGTGGCGTGGCCCTCCTGTGATTCGGGCAGAAGAGGTTGTGTTGTGGCCTCATTCCCGGGCAGGCAGAAGCTGTTTGGATGACTCCAGCTGCTCTGGATGCACTCCACCCTCCCTGTCCTCCGCTCTGTAAGGTCTTCCCACCCATGGTGCTGATGGTCCCCCCTTGTGTTTGCTCACAGAGGGGACCGCAGGGTGACTTGTGCACTTCTGCGTGCACCGCGGTATCTCTGGACCTCTGCAGGGACCTCTGCAGGCTCCAGCATGGGGCCATGTGGGTATCCGGCAGTGGGTATCCGGCAGTGCACTCAGGGCAGGCGACTGCTGGGGGAACAGGCACTGGAGGGTTGTCTCTGCAGGGCCAGACTTAGCATACCACCTCTTGTAACAGAGCTCGCATTTCTCTATGTGCTACTGCAGGGAGGAGAGCGCTTTTGAAACGGAGATTGCTGAGTAGCAAGCAAATGGCAGGGCTTTTCATCGCGTTTCAAGCTGTTGAGGAAGGCGGGCGGCTGTCTGGACCTGATCTGTGAAACAGTGGAGCCGCAGAGTTCGGTTAGGGATACCCTGAAGTCTTGGGTGTTTTGTAGCAAGCAGTACTGGGTGGGAAGCATGCGTCTGGATTTGAGGAAGGCTTTTGCTCTGGTCTCCAGCTTGGTGTGGTTTTGTTGTGTGCAGTGTGAGCTCACAGAGATGGCAAAATAGGAACAATCCTGGGAGATGCTCTTCCCTGCCTTGGCAGTTGGAGTGGAGGAATAAGCCCCAGGCTTACGAAGTATGCTTTGGACCTGAGGTGGTAGCTGGTTGGATGCTCTGTCCATTCAGAACATGCATTTCGCATGGGAGGATGTGGCTTCAGCAGATGCAGCTCTTTCTAAGGCTGACCTGCCTGAAAGGCTGTGGCTTCTCCTGGCTGCACTCTGGGGTGCTGGCTGCCCGTATTTTCTTGTAAACACCCAGATACCAGTGCCAGCCCCAGACCTTGCTCATCAGCCACCAGCCAGGCTCGGTTAATTTGAAGCCATACTTTTTTCCATGTGGAAGCCTTTTGTTAGTCTGTCGACAACTGTTGTTTTAGCCTGGTTGAGATCTCCACGTGTCCTTACCTTCCCTGTTGATGGCTGAACATCCAATGGGAGAAGAAGTGCTGCCTAACACCCCTCTGCGCCATGGCCACTCCTGGCCACGTCTGTGAACAGCAATATGGCAGGAGCTTCTCAAGATGCTCCCTAACAGCCAGTCCTTGTTAGACCCCGGCCAGGATTGCCACCAGCTGGTTGCCCACTGCCGTGAGCTGTGTCTAGTCTCGTGTCTTGTAGTTTATTGCTCGGCTTCTCGGCTTGAGTTCTGTGTCCTGACTCCACCTAATCACAGTAAAAGGTTTGCCCATGTTTTAGCCATGATTTCGCCATGTTTTCCAGCTCCAAAAAAAAAGTGACTGCTGGGAAACCGCATCTTTCAGTATGTCAGATAATCACACGCCCAGAATTAGCTTTCACGTTGAGGTAATGGTGACTGACCTGTTCTCTGTCATCCCATGGAGAAACTTCCCCAGTCATTTTGTACCATTATATAAATATATATATAAATATAAATATATAAATACAATATGTGAAGACATCTTATTGGTTTTTATTTGAAACAATTTTTAGGCTTGTTTTTGGGTATCTGTGCTGCCTGTAATGTATTGACCTGTTTTATAGGTGCCTTTTTATTAAAAAGACAAATTCCAAAACCTGACCCTGTGCATGTCTTCAGCAGCCGCGGGACTGCCCATGGCACTGGCAGTGGATGCGCAGAGCTGCGCTCTGCCAGCAGCGCGTCACAGCGGGGCCGGGGCTTTCAGAGCCACGGGGAGAGCCCCTTCTCTGCAGCACTGCCAGGTACGCGCTCATTCAGGCGCTCCCCAGTGCATGCTCTGCTGCCCGCCACGGTGCGTGCATAGCAGGATGCTCTGCTGCTACACCCCAGCTCCATCTCCTGGGAGGCCCTGGTGCCCCACAGGAACTGCGGGGCAGTGTGCTGTTGGGGGGGTCTTTGGGTCCCCCTAATTGGGGTCGCTTCAGTGGGGACCGGGGCTTTCTCTGCTCCTCAGGGAAGGGTCTGCCTGCTCTGAGCCAAGCCTGGCTGGGCCGAATAGGGGCATGAGGTGGCTTTCCACTTGGGTAGGAGGTGCTGCACTCACTGCGAGAGGCTCTGTAAAGCAGGAAGTAACTCGGGTCTGGACTGACTCCGAGCACGGCCGAGCTGCCTGCAGCGCTGCTGAAGGGAAATCTGAGCTCCATGGTCTTCATGTGCAAGCAGCAGCACGTGTCACAAAAGTGCCATCGACCCCCTTAGTGCTCTCCAGTGCATTTCCCTGGTGAAAGTGGTATGACTACAGACAACTGCTTACAAGCACTATACATGAGAAGGGGGTGTTTTATTTAACTGCTTATTACAGCCCACCTCAAAACTTTCTAGAAGTGTCCCAAGATATCAGTACTAAAACTGTAGTAAGAATAGATGTGTAATCCATTCACTCTTACTTTGCCTGCAGATTTCCTTGTTACCTCGCGAACACTCTGAGAACTTGACACTGTTCATTTTGCCAGTAACTTTATTGTGTAGAAACACAGTTCCCATCAGAACCAGGGCTGGGGAGGTGTTTATAATGTGTCTGCAATGGGTTTGCTCACGGGCAGGACTGCGGACCTAGACAGCAAGAGCAGGCTTCAGAGCTGCTCTGCTGCTGCGCGTTTGTGCTTGGGTAACTGCTGTCACCATTACCTGCAGGCTTTGGCTTTGAAGATGCAGTGCTGCAGGAAGCGGTGGAGGGCTCTTTGTGTAAAAGCCTCGTGCTCAGGGAGTTTTGCCCTCGAGCCACAAGTTGAGATCGAGATCTCTGCCTGAGCTGGACTGATGTAACGTGACCCCTTCCATAATGACTGGTCATCTTAGCAGGGCCCTTGGGTACAGGGAAGTTTGGCTGCAGCCGAGCCCTTTGTTAGTGGGTTGAACTTCAGAACCGAGTGTCGCACAAAATTCCTGCTGCAAGAGAACTGACGTTGTTCCCACTTTGCTTGAACGGTGAATGGCAGAGCACTGTGTGCCTGTGCCATTGGAGTGAGCTCTGTATCCTCTTGAGTCTCTTGTTCCAGTTGCCGTGGCTAGCGAGTGGCCGCTGCCTCAGTTGCACACGTCTCTACCAACCCAAGCCAGCAAAGTAGAGATCTGCTGAGCTTTTGTCCTCAGTCCACTGACTTGGCTGCGTTTCTTTCCTTGCCTCTAGCACCCAGCCTTGTGCCTGGCTCCGTGCACAGGATGCCCGCAGTCAGTTTTGTGAGGAACACGTGAAAACGTCAGGTTCAACCTACTCGGGTTCATCCGGCCCTGCCAGTGTGACCGCTGGACAGAATGTGCATCAACCACTGCCAGATGGATTTCTACAGGCGTAAGAACCAGGAGGAGCCAGGGAAAAGTGTCTGGTGGGATCTGGGTGTTGGGTGGCTGTCGGGCCTCAGTTTCCTGAGGACTGAAGAGAGTGGTGGGACGCTTGTGAAACTTGGGGCTGAGGCCACACGCGCGCCGCTGGGAAGGCAAGGCCCAGGCGGCTCTGCCCTGCAGGCAGCTCTTCCCAGCTAGAAAGTGGAGATAGAGGTGGTGTTGTCAGACTCGATCCCACTGCCCTTCCTCGTCACCTCCAGGATCTCCTGCAGGGTCTCGTGGCTTATGCAGCCAAGCTCCTGCAGGATCCGGAAGAAGTCATTACGGAACTTGACCCCAACGAAAGCATAGAGGATGGGGTTTAGGCAGCAGTGCATGAACCCAATGGCCTCTGTCACCATGATGGCCGTATCCAGCTGGTCTTCCAGGAGGCAGTTCTTGGTGAAGGCTTCTAGCTTGGTAAGTGTGTTCAGGAAAATGACGATGTGGTACGGGCTCCAGCAGAGCAGGAAGACACCCGTGACCAGGATGGCCACGCGGACAGCCTTCTGCCTCTGCAGGCGCTGGGACTGACACAGAGCCCGGACGATGGCCAAGTAGCAGTAACACATGACCAGCAGGGGCATGAAGAAGCCCACGGCATGGTAGAGGAAGCGAGTCGCCAGCCAGGCATTGTTGCCATCAATCCCAACCTCTGGAAAATAGCAGATGCTGCGGTTGCTGTCATCCGTCCAGACTTCCATGAAGATGAGATCAGGTAAGGTCAAGAGCAGTGAGCAGAGCCAGACAACCGCACAGGTGAGGTGGATGGAGCGGGCTCTGCGCTTGCGGTAGGTGTGGATTGCATAGACGATGGCCAGGTAGCGGTCCACGGCGATGCACCCAAGCAGCATGCTGCTGCAGTAGAAATTGATCTTGTGGACAGCACTGAGGATCTTGCAGAGGAACTTCCCAAATACCCACCCAGCCAAGCTCTCCACCACACTGAAGGGGAAGGTGAACAACAGCGCCAGGTTGGCCAGGGTGAGGTGGAACAGGAAGGTTTCTGTGGTAGTGCGAGACCGTTTGAACCTCTCTAAAATGACCAGGACCAGGGCATTGCCCACTGTCCCTAGCACAAACATCAGCAAGTAGATGAGGGGCATGAAGACCTTTCTGAAGGGGTCGCTCTGGTTGCCGACCACGGAGGAGGCTGGGTTGAAGCAGAAGTAGCCCTCCAAAGAAGGGGTGGTGTTCTCGGCCTCATAATAACCGCTCAGCTCCACCTGGCTCTGGGGAACAGAGAGGCTCTGGTTAACGGAGGGGAGTTTCTGTACGCGAGAGCCCGGTCCCTCTGCTGCACCCAGCAGACTGGAGCGGAGGAGTCCCACATCCCACAGCCTGCCTGCCTCAGGAGGACATGCTGCCTGTCTGGTGTGTGGTGGTGTGGGAGGCCCCTCTGGGGCCAGGAGGTGCAGCCGCTGGTGAAGAGGGCTGTCCTAGTCTCTAACAGTGAGCACTGCTCAGTCTGCAATCTTTACCTAGTGTATTTGGGCATGTTCTGCTGTCCAGACAGATGACCAATTTCATCTTCTGGTTCTTGCCATGTAACCAACCACGCTACCTGCTCATTGGCGGCTCTTACTTCTTCACACAGCACGGAGCCCTCCTCTACCCATTTCTGGGCCTGGCTGCCCCCCCCATCCTGCCTGCTGCCAGGTAGAATGTGGTGGGATTCATCACACAGCACATCTGCACCCCAGTTGCGTGTGCAGACGCCATTCCCTTCTGCTTCTATTCATCAGAGATCTTGGAGCTGCCTGGAGCAAGGCAAGGTGGGGACAGCAGTGGTGCTGCTCAGATCGCTTTCCACGCACTCAGAAAGGTGTGGGGCATGTGTTCAAACGCCTGGGGCACGCCAGTGCCGTGGCTATGGGGATAAATGTTGGAGAGAGAAATCAGCTCTACCAGTGAACCCTGTGGTTCTGAATTAGTTGTAGTCAGGGCAGGAAAGGGAATCTGAAAACCCCACTGGGCGCCGAGGCTGACACCCTGAGGAAAGTGCAATGGAGCCACTGCAGATATGATTCACACCCGACCTGCAGCAGCTCCTCAGTAGGTGAGCAGCCTCTCCTCAGGCTGGGGCTGAGGGCATGTCCCAAGTGCTGGGAAGCTGGAGCCGCACTCGGGACGATCCCAGGGACGGTGGCTGTGCTCTGCCCGGCCTCGGGCGCCTCAGGCAGAAGCCGCGTGTTCACAAGGGCAAAAGTCTCAAGCACAAATGAGCAGCACAGGAGGCTCGTGTCAAGCTGAGAAACCAGCGGTAACTGGGGAGAGCAGCAGCCCCGCTGCGCTCCCCCACCCGCACGCTCTCTAGAGACCAGTGAGGAGACTCCAGTGTCAACCACAGCGGAAGCCTCCGCTCACTGCTTTCATACCTTTCACTGCCAGCTGTGGCTGTTTGCACCTGCTGCTCCTTCCCTCCCCGGGTTCCCAGCTCTAAACCCAGCCCTGCTCGAAGCACTTGTGGAGCTGATCGGGGGCTTTGCTCCCCTGTGTATCCCTTACCCAAGCGGCCATGACCTGCCTTGGGTCTTGCACTGTGCCTGGCTAAAGAAAAGGGATTAACGTGTTTTCTTTCTTGGGCAACCTTCATGGGCAGCACACTGGATGTGCCTCTGCGTGCAACTGCCCTGGGTGAAGAGGTGACACTGCTCCAAACCTCAAACACTTGTGATTGTTTTTGGAGATTGCTGTAAGCCTTTGGTGAGAAGCATTTTTATTCCCAAAGAACAATAAACGCTCTGGTTAAGGGTATGACTTTGGAGATTGGAGATTGCTGCTAGAGACAAAAGAAATCCCTCCCAAACAAACATTTGCTGCCCACTCTGTACCCAGACCCCATGTCAGGAGTTACCAACACACTCAGAAACCTCTGATGTGTTAGCCAGGGCTAGATCCTTGAATCTGGCCCCTAAAATACCAAAAAGCAACCCAAGAACCTTGCAATGTGGTACAGTGAGCAAAACAGGCTGCTCAGGACACGTGGGCGACCATGCTGAACACCCAAAAAGAACATGTGTTGGAATGGGAAACTTCACTGAAGAGAGGTTGGAGGGTTCCAGCTTTAAAGAGGGGAAAAATGATGGGAAATGGCTGGCTTTGGTGGCCATAGTGGCCTCAGTGGCAGCGGGTGGGCAGCCTGCACAGTGTTCAAAGGCTTTGGCTGTTGCAGAGTTTCCAGCATCACCTTGCCTGCGGAGTTGAAGGAGCAGAGGCCAAGCGCCACTATCAAGACACCATCTGCTCGCTGGCAGTAGGCAGGTAGGGCTCTTACCGTAAGCCACTCGCTGTGGGCAGGGGAAACGTGTGCTGAGCTGCGCCTGAGGCGTCCTCTCGTGCATCTCTAAGCAGCGATGCACATGAGTGACTGCGTGTGGGAGCGGACAGAGATGAGTTGAAGACAAAGAAGAGGATGAAAAGTCAGCATCTGGGCTGACACAGGAAGGGCAGGGACCCAGAGCTGCAGGAGAGGCACTGAATGTGCCGGGCCAAGGTTCTAGGGACTCTGCTGTGACTCCCGTCTCCAGGAGCATGCATGTGCAGGGAAATATTTGTGCGAGTCCCCTGCAACACAACTGCAGACAGACTTTTGGTGGGTGACAAAGTGGTGTCTTTGTAGTTGAGCAGTCAAGTGCGTGCCAGGGAAGCCTATTCCTGCATGCTCTTTGTTCAGGGATCCCTTTTCCCCTCTAACCCATATCTTAGAGTTATTCCGGTCTCCGCGTGTCAGCTGCTTTTCTCAGTTCCCCACAACTGCCAGCAGTCAAAACATTTGGCTGCAGAAAAGAAACAGCTTGTGCACTATTAGGGATTTTCCATGTGAGTCATTCTTTTCCAGTCCATGCCATGGCACAGAGAATCACACTGCACTCCGAGAGCCTTAAAGCTGGAATTGCCCACATCAGTACAAGTTACTGACAGAGCTCCTGCTCGTCTTCTCTCCAGGCGCTGAACTAGGGAAGCGCACAAATAAGAGCAAAGCCACAGGGAGCACCATGGTGCCTTATGGAAGCTCCCAGGGAAATGCATGTCACAGAGTCCCTAGCGCAAAAGTCTGAGAAAAGGTACAAAACTGCTCTTGCTGCGGCACCTGACTCTTGATTCTTCAGAGAAACTAAACGAAACCTGAGGTCTGCTGCAGAGCCACTCTCTAAACTCTGAGCTGCAGCATCTGAAAACCAGGCTAATGACAGCGTGGCTGCGGACTTCCCCTTGGATGGCACAACCTACTCTAAAAGGTGCAGCTGCTGTCTTGCAGACACTTGCAGATGCAGGGGAGAGAACTATGGGCAGAACACACAGTGTTGTCACTCCCTATTAGAAGAAGTACTTACAATTTATCTTCCCCTCTTTAAAAGTCCCCTCCTGTGAATATACTGCCTATTCCCCTTTCAGCAGAGCCTACGTAAGCCTGTTCATGGAGAAGGCAGTGGTAGGAGCATGTGTGGTGGTACCCAGGGTTTTCGGGGGCAGAGAGCTCGCACTGTGTTTGCTTGGGCATCGCTCCCCACCAGCGCAGCGTGACTGCTTGCAGACCCTTCATCGACCAGGTCTTAAGGGGGGATGCAAGGGCAGATTGTGAGGCCAAAGAGGTTGCTCCCCCTCTGCCAACAGGAGGGGTGGAAGAGGCACAGACAGAAAACAAGCCTTTCAGCCCACCCCAGCTCTACCTGCTCTCCCTGTTATGAAGCAAAGTCGGGCCTGACTCACCAAGTCATAGGTCTCTGATGAGTAGCTGACAGGCCCCATGGTTTCAGGGGCAGAATCCGTCTCTCCTCCAGCAGTTTCAGCAAAAGCTCTTTTTTGGGGTGGAGTTAATCATTTAAGCGTGTAGGGAGGGATCCGGCATGCAACAATAGAGTATTTGCAAGGCAAATGAGCTCCTGGCATAGAGTGACCTGATTGATGTAAAGATTAGCATCTGGCTTTATCATCTTCTAGTGCTGCAAGCTGACTTTCAAAGTACAGTTTGAAGAATCCACATTCCTTTGGTCCGTACTTGGGAAGACCCAGAATGTCCATGGGTCTTCTTTAAAAACAAAGAGAAGGGATGCATTGGGTGGGAGAGATGCTGACAAGGGAGCTACGCGTCAGGGACAGTCCCTGTGCAGCTCGGGACACGGCAGCAGCCCCGCAGCAGAGAAGGAAAGAAGGAGATAAAGGACAGGGCTGTGCTGATCTTATTTCCCACGGGGCAGGAATAGGTGGAATTACTACACCAGGCGGGTCACCGGACCTTATGGCAACGGCTGCCGCGGCGGTCAGAGGGGGGAGACGCGCGGCACGTCCCTCCCTCCGTGCTCCGCAGACCTCCCATGGCCCCAGGGCTGCGTTTTGCTGTCGAGGGCAGGGGTGAACCTAAAACTGGCTGTAGATGAGAGGAACCAGGGGAAGAAGTGTCCGTGTGAGGGTAAAGAAGGAGGTTTCTGTGTCCTCGTGTGCCCGTTTCAGGAAAAAAAGCTTTAACAGAAGTTGGAGGAGACTTACAAAAAGCTATAGAATATTTAAAAGAAAAA
>JAOEHY010039196.1:0-15070 GCA_025447955.1 Psilopsiagon aurifrons
GTGGGAGGGGAGGGGGGAGTCTTATTTTCCCTGGGAAATTCTGAGTTTTTCCACAATACCTTTTTGTTAAAGATTTTTTCTGGTTAGTGTTTTCTTGTGACAGCCTCAAAACTTCTGAGACATGTGGGGAATTATAAAGCTGGCAGTGTAAAACTTCATTTTAACTTCTTAGCGTCTCGATGGCCTGCTTTTTAAATGCCATTACCATGTTGCCTTTTTCAACAAATTTAAAGCTCTGCTAACTGTCTGGCATCAAGCTTGTCAGAGCGCCAGCTACTTTGCCAGACTGTAGAGCCAAGATGCATGAAAATGTCAACAATTTCAGGCTCATTAGTTTTTGGCTTTCCTGGCCTTTCTGTAATGACTTCAGTGGTGCATAAGCTAAATGATATGTATTTTTTTTATTTACTTCTATTAGTTTCACAGCCAACTTTAATATAAACAGTTGAAAGAGTGTTCTCCTATTGATTTGTTAATTTAAGTTATTTGCAAGGAAAGCTGCTTGCCAAAGTCTGCTTCCGTATAAGAAGTGAAGAAAATATACACTGTGGATATTTTATTCTTCTTTGTATCTCTTCTATAGCATTGGAAGATACTTGTTGTTTTTAATATGTCCAGGTTAGCCTTGTAAAGCTGCCATGAATATTACAGGCAAAAAAAATCTCTATCTATTTGTCTTTTATTTGTTATGTAATTGGTAAGGCAAAAATGTTATTTGCCTTGGAAAATGGTCACATGAGAACACTGCACAACTCAGAGCCTGTAATAAAGGCAGCATGGACCTTGTCTACATTTCTGAAATATATTAATTTTTGTCTGTATACCTTCAATGTGGCAATATCGGTAAGAAAACTCCTTGAGGACATACACATTTAACATGTAGCATTCATACAGATTCTGTACTAATGAATCTACTAATTTTGTTGGTTAACCTGTTACCATCTATTGAAAGTCAAAGTTTAAAGGAAATGTCAAAATTAAATTGAAATACTTCTAATGTAATAGCCTGTTACTGTAGCTTTAGAAACTTCTCTTTTAAAAGCCACCTCATCCTTAAGTGGTACTTCTCTAAATACAACTTTATCTTCAATACATAATAATATCTCTTGTACTATTTTAGTGTTCAATACCACTGTGAAAAACATGGCAATGAATAGAAAGGAAGTTTGGAATGGTGCATAAACTCCCAAATATTTGAAAGGAAAGGTTTTTTTCTTTACTAGTTTTCTAATTTAGGTATTTTTACAGATGTATGTTTTCTGGAGGAAAAAAGAAAAGGTTTTCTTATTTGCTTGATTTTTCGAGAAACACAGGAGCTGATGTAGTTTTTAATATGACAAGAATGTTGTCGTCAATGACAGCTCTGAGCTTGTCATGAAATAAATGACTGCTTCCATCCCTTTCCTCCAGAGAATTGCATTTTGTCCAGTTTTAGTCTTAAATCTAGGAAGAATGACATCTTGTAATATCTGTAAGTAAGGCTTTTCAAATGTTGAAATGCAGACTATCTGAGCTTTGTCTGAAAATCATTGCTAACTGTTAGCTCTTTGATGCTGTAAAAAAATTTAGTTGGTGATGAAAATCCTATTTCCAGTGGCTGGGTGTCAACAGTAGAAAACTCCAGGCTTAAAATCAGGACCTGTGTAACAGCTTCTTTAAGAGTTGTCTTGAGGATAGATTTGATGCTTTTTGAGTTACATTTTGCTACTTTTTTTTTTTTCAGTAAGAGCTCAGGACTTAGTTCCTGAAATGTTTTGGATTATTCTGAAAGTAGTTGTTTAAATAGGGCCACATGTAGTCTGTGCTCATTCCAAACACTTATTTTGCTGAAGTTTATTTTCTTGGGTTTTTTTTTTTTTTTTTTTTGAAATCTGTGGCTCAACTATTTGTTTATATTGTTCAGTAACAGTAAACCATGCACTCCTGCTTAATGTGCTGATGAAGACTGAAAGACCTGAGTGCTGCTTGTGCATAGCCTTACAGCTGTATTCTTTTAGGTAGTAATTTGTGCCAGTAAACTGTACTCAGAACAAATGGGTCAGACCCAAGGTTTGTATCCTACAAATTGAACAGTGGTAAACAATAGGTGCCTTGGGATCAGCATAAATACAGGGTAGCTCTTGAGTGATATTTTGTATTTCTGGGATTTTCTGAACCAAAAAAGCATACCTTCATTCTTTACTAGTGCTTAAAAATGGATATTTTTTTTCCTGCTGTGAGTTTTTGTTCCCATGATAATAAGATGTACAACGTAGCTATTCATGAAACATGCAAATATGCGTTTTCTTTTGAACTTAACTCTGCTGATATTGCTTGATACCTTTATCAGTTGACAGCCTTATTCTTCGTTTGGATTTTCTGAAGTCTGTTGCTCTGGGCAGTGGTACGGGATTGTTTCACATTTGCAGGAGAGCAGTAATTTTCTAATTGATGGAGAAGTCTTGATGTCAGATGATGGAAAATGTAATCGGGGTGTTGATCAGAAGGGTTGTAAGCCATATTGTTGAGAGTTGAGTGGAAAATGGAATGAAGGGCAAGGGATATATCTTCTCACACAGAAGCGGGAGACCGCTGAGAGCTGGTGCCAAGGGAATCTGAATGCTAGGAAATAGTACTGTGATCTCTTAGCTGCTCACTAGTAGTGCATGCCATGTTGAGAGGCAGGGAGATGGATCTGGCTACTTGTTCTCCTTTCTGAACCTCTTTCTATACCTGTTTACACCTAAAGGCAGTTTGCAATGTAGTTCATGCATGTTGATGAATAACACAGAAATAAGATTTTCCTGTTGTGTGTGATCTTTTATTTGGGCAGAATATCTTTTCTCAGTACGTTTTTACAGAGGAGGTTAGCAGAATAATTAGTCTTCTGCTCTTTAAATACTTCTGGGGCTGATGAAGAGGTTGAGGGGCTGAGTAGGACAAAATGATGAGAAGGAGTGTTTGTATAATTTGTCCAGGAATGAAGGTTTACTAATCAGTAGATATCATCATCAGTTTTGGAAGTTAGGTTTTATTTGATATACACCTACAATTAATCACCCTTTAAGTTATATATTTGAAATTCAAAATGCACTAATAATTTTCATTATGATTTGTATTAGATACTTCTCCATTCAAATGTGTCATTGTACTCTGGGAATAAAGATATGTTCTATTAAATTCTGTGGCTGTACCATTAAAACCAAACCAAAACAACAAACCAAACCAAAATCATAAAATCCTATACCTGCTTTATTTATTTTTAACTTCTCGTGGGAAGTAAAACCTCAGCAATATGCCTGCTTTTTTTTTTTTTTTTTTTTCTTTCCTATTTTTCTTGTGAGGAAGCTGGTTACTGAGTGGAAAAGTACTGTTACTTTTCCACTCAGTAACAGTAACTGCGTGTTACTGAGTGGAAAAGGAAGTAGTTTGTTGATTGTTCTCAATACCTCTCCACATGTGATTCTGATACTCGCTTTTAATTTATGTGGCTATTGACTCTTAATGAAGTTTGTAAGAATTTAATTTTAAATTTTTATGCCTTGTGACCAATGAATTTCAAAGTCTTTTGAAAGAGACTGGAGGAAAGAATGGAAGCTGGAACACAGTGGAGTCAGAATAATCTTCTGTGCCTGATCTTTTTTCCAGGAAACACAATTAAACTAAGGCTTGGAAATTTTGTTGGGGTAAAGAATGTTCAAAATAAGCCTAAAGGAAACTAGTTCTGATGGTTCCTTGAATTCCTCTGCATTTTGTGAGAATTGTAGCACTTTTCCAGAAATATAGCTTTCCAAAACTTACTTTAAAGATAAATCGAAGAGTTGGTGGGCATGTAATTAGACAACTGAGGCTAAAAATAAACCGCCAAGCTTCTATCGTGTTTTCTTCCTGGGAAGTTTTTATTTCTGGATCTTATTAGTGGGAGTCAGTCTTGTGTAGGCTGGTTGATTTCAGTGGTTCTGAGGATAGTAGTAGACATATTAAAAGTACAGTAATGCAAGCATGAGAGTTAAACTAACAAAAGACTGTGCCCATAAATTTCATAATTAAATCTGAAGTATGGCAAAGATAATATTTTGTTTTTTGTAGACATATTAAAAGTACAGTAATGCAAGCATGAGAGTTAAAGCAACAAAAGACTATGACTATAAATTTCATAATTAAATCTGAAGTATGGCAAAGATAATATTTTGGTTTTTCTGTGTTCCCAGGTAGCTAAGAATGAGACTAAAGGACTTCTAGCACTACAATGATGACAAATAATTACATACCCATCTTGTAGTACCTTAAAATTGCCCAGCAACATGGCTAACAAACTGCCTGCTATTGAGAAATGAAGTCCAGCTTATTATAATTGAAGCAGTGGTAAGGGCTGAATTGGCTCATCCCCTCCAATTTTAAAATAAGAGGGAGAACTAATTCCTTCATTTATTATTTCAGTATTGTAGCTCACTGTTTTCCTCTCAGTAGTTTAAAAGGATGTGTGAGTTTCAGTTAGCAAAACAGATCAGCAGAGCTTGTATATGTGAAACAGCAGTGATGGTGTTCTAGTTAAAATCTGACTCATAATTAAAGATTGGTGCATAGGTAAGTTTTCAGAAATCTCATGTCTTCTGGGTAGACTTAGCTAGAGTGAACTTTAAGCCTGTCTTTAATGTACAGTTCAGCTGGTGACCCTGGCAGTTTGGCTCTTCTTACAGGATCTATGCTTATCAACAGAACTACAGGGAATACAAAATCCTCCTCATTGCTGCACTGGCCTTGGGTTTGTAGTGGATGAGGTAATCCATTATTTCACTTCTGTTCAGTGCAAGAGAGAGTGGTTTTCAGTTAAGAGGGCTGGCTTCTTATCTTCCTTGAAATTTGTGGCAATGGCGTCAGGTCACATTATGTGTAGCCATAAAGTGAGGGAAAGCTGAAACTTAATATACTCAGCAAATTCTTTTTAAGATGGCAGTAAGGCCTGTCAATGACAGAAGACTACCCCAAAGGAGCTGTAAGATTTTGCCGAGGGAAGTACAGAAGTACATACAGACAAACCTCAGAGCTAAAGTACAGAAAGTAAAAAATCACAGCTAGGTTATCTCAAGGCACTGCAACTGGCATTATACACATTCGTTTTAAATTGCAGCATGACTGAGAATAGAAAAATGGCCATACAAGAGCATATCAGAAGTTCATTTCCACAGCAAAGGGTAAGCATACACTGATATTTCTCTGCCTTTAGCTCAGAGGACTTCACATGTTGGCTTTGGCTTTGTACCTTCAGTAGTGGTGATTTCTTGTCTGATGGATTCTTATTTCACAAATTTTCCCATTTTCCCTTGAAACCATGTAAAGTTCTTTTATCCACAGCACAGTCATCAAGGAGATCTGTGGTTCTTGACAGGAGGAATTACTCCTTGTGTTTTATTTTTTTGACCTGTCTTCTCCAACCTTTTTTGCACTCAAAGTGCAAACCAAAGGTTTGCTTAGTGGCATAGTAATGTTCCCTTTTTAATTCTTTCATCCTTTCCTAGTAACACTTAATATCTGATCTGCATTTTTGAGAACTGCCAGGCATTAAACTGCCATTTTCACAGAACTGCTTATCATAAGGCCTTACTCCTGAATGTCATGCCACATTAACCTCTGACTGTGGGATTTTCTTGAGTCAGGGTTGTTTCCTCCTAAGTGCGTCACTTTATGTTTATCTGTATTAATCCACTCATTCTTTTAAGGTCCTTCTGCAGCTGTAGTGCTCAAGGCGGAAGCTGCAAAATTTAATCTTAAAGCCATTTTTAATTTGTGTTTGTCCTCTAACGTAGAGCTAGCAAAAATAAAATTTGTTCTTAAATTTTATAAAATATATGGGCTTATGCCTTTAAACTTCCAACACAGCTTTGTAAAACTCCTGAATATTGTTGTAAAGCATGTGTGTAATGGGCTTGTGTTAGTACAAAACCTATATTAAACCATCAGTATGAAACAAACATATGCTAACTTTGTGGCTATAGTCCAGACTTCTTAGGTGGGTTTTGACCTTAAAACTGTGGGTGTTTTGACCTAAACAATACAGGAATCTAATTTATTTGAAGCAGCCATTTCTGTTTGGGCAGGCATGTTTCTCTGAATGTAGTGTCTGAGGCCTGACCTTGGCGATATGTGTTGGAACATAAAGAATTTGCCACAAATGATAGTAGTTTAAAAACATCAGCTTCCTTTTTATTTTAATATTCCAAGCATTGTTTCTAGAACATCTGCTTGGCACACTTAACATCTTTATACCTTTTCCTAGAAACCTCTACAAATGCTGAGCATAAAATTGCGACGTGGTTATTCTTTGCTTACTCTGGGTTTAAATCCTTAGTTACCTACCTTTAGTTCTCTGAATATGGGTGACAGACTACCCTCATTTGCATTCCCCAAATGGTTCCTGGTTTTGGAAACCCTTTGGACATGCTGTAAGAAGGTAAAAGTCCTGAAACAAATGAAGTTGCTTGTATTTGCAGGAAAATCGACTTGGACAGAGTTTCAGAATTAGCTCACTACTTTTCAGACTGCTGCATATTTACTTTCAGAGTATCTTTGCCCATAAACTAGTAAATACACTAAACCTGACACCACAGTGCAGTGCAGTCCACTGTCCAGTTCTGCTGGGAAAATAAATATATTTCTGAATCTGAACATCATTAATTTAAATGTGAATAATGGAGAGAGAGCCATGAGAAGTCTGTGCATGGCTATCTTTTGCATATGGAGCATTTTTTCATAAGCTTTTAAACTAGAAGTGCTGTATTGAGAAACAGGTAAGAATCCACTGGATAGCTTTGAGTCTTGGTGAAATAGCATACAGGTGAAAAATGCTGCAAAAATTATCCTCCTTCAAACCCCAATCCCCACCCACAAACCTCTTCCTTAGTATTCTGAATACTACTGTTCCTGCCTGGAAAGGATTGCTACCTTCATTCTAGAAATGGGAGAAAATGATGTTCATCATGAAATAAGTTTTCTGGTGCTGTCCCTACTCTTCCGTTACATTAGATGTGTACGTAGGGCAAGACTGTAGCAGAACCCTGAAACAAAAAGAATAAGACAAAAAATCCTTTTGGGCCTCTGTAGCCTTTGTCAGAGCAAAGGTGGCTTTTGTGGTGGTAAAACAGAACTTCTGTTGTTCTGCAGTGCTTCCTATCCGACTGATGCAGGCTGGTAACATCAGTTTCATGTAGGAATATTTTTCTTGTTGGGGCACAGTAACCCCAAAGTGAAAATACAGAAATAAGTTTTGTGCCCCCAGGATGGGGTTGTAAAAGTACATATTCAACATAATTAGGTACCTAATTGGGTGCTTAAAGTTAGGTAATGTATGTACATATGTAAGTAATTAAGTTATATTGGAAAGTATTTTATTTGCCATGGATTGTGCTCTACTCCTTAAAAATCGAATTATAGGTAGATTTTATTCTGTAGCTATTTGAAAATGTTTGCTTTCTGGGTAATTTCCTTTTCTGGTTTGGGCTTTGTTTTTTTTTTTTTTTTATTTTGTGAGTTTAACAAAGCTTAAAAAACTACCCATGAAAAATCCAAGCCAGTGTGGAAAACACGAAAAGCATTTGCAAAAGGGAGACTTGAAAATAAGTAAGTTATGTCTAGCCAATTTTGTTATAGTTAAACACCCTGGGGTCAGAAATCACCAGAAACTGTTTCCGTCTGCTTATAAAAGCTAGTGTACAATTCAGCTCTTTGGATTTCAGTCACCACCTAACTCTTTTGGAACAGCTTTGTGTAGGAGATTTTCATGCCTTAATCTCTTGTCAGTAGAAAATACAGTAATGGGGAAAACCTGACAACTTCTCTTGGTAGTGAAACCAGCCATTTAATAACCGGGAGAAGTTAAGGAATTGCATTTCGTACAAAACTGTGTTTTGACTACTACGTCTGATAAGAAGAGGATGAGCTTCTACTTAACAGTTGGGGCATGGGCAACAAACAGCCTCTGGGGGCATTTGCTGCTTCCAGGTTGTTAACAAAACTGTTACCAGAAACTTCTGCTTAAATTGGTTACATGTGAGGAAATTTTGGAAAAAAGACAGTGGTAGCGCACTGGAAAACAACCCACCAGACCCTGGAAGAGAGGTTGGTTTCAGTTTATTCACATTGAAGGCCCCCAGAATAGCCCACCAGATAGCAAAATTAATGAATACCTAATTTTGGGCTAAGGCCTGTCCATTAGTAAAGCAGAATGTGCCAAATTTATGCAGGATTAGCAACAGGAAAATGCCGGCTCTAGAATGGCAAAGGAAAGACAGACAGCAGGCTGCTGGAACGGTCTAGCAGAAGAGTTTAAGAGAAAATTTTCCATTTTGTCATTAAGCTAATTTCTTGGCCGTGAGCCTTTTATTCAAAATATTTTAAAATACTTTTTTCAGTGCTTATTTTTGATCAGTACCAATTTCTGCCCTTGCATCAACACTGCTTTGAATTTAGAATGTTGCTGAGTAACCTTTAACTAGGTACCCTATGGTCTGTGCCTCAGTAGCTGCAGCTAGAAGCAGGGGGTTCAAATTAACACAACCTGTCAGCTGTTAAAGAGGAGCTTATCTATTGTTATTGTCTTCTTGTAATGCTGCCATTTAATGGTAAGTACTAATGTTTGATGAGGAAACAGTTGTACTGGCTTGGATTGCTGTAACATTATTTAATGCATTTGGGTGGCTGCATGCTGTTATGGATGAGCAGTGTCAGTCAAGCTCATCATGGTCTTATCTGAGACTATCTTCAGAATTCACTTCTGTAAATCATAGTGGTTGCTTATTGTCTGTTATGTGTGATCAACCTATAAACTGTTACCAATAAAGGTTATAAGGAGAATGCAGGTGAAGTTGTGCTCTGAATCCCTAGTATTCTGATGAAAATTCTAACTTTATTTTTTTTTCAAGTTCAGAGAACTTTGTTTGCAGGAGCAGAATGATTTTAAGTGGTAATACCTTCATGTTAACGAAATCCTTAGTTTTTCTGAGTTACTTAATAAAATATATGAGTAGCTGTAGTGACTGAAATACGCCAAGCAATATTTGAATTAATTTCTCTAGGTACAGTTCTTCTGCTAGTAATTTGAACAGCTACATGCAGTACACCAAGAACTTTTAAATAATTTTTTTCTTTTTTTTTTTTCAGTTTTGAATTAGAAGTTTCTGATGAATTTAGTTTTGTTTTGTTTTCATGCTATATGTGTATTGCATACTTCAGAATAGATAGTATTATAAAAAATGAACCCAATCATAGAATCATAGATTAGTTAGGGTTGGAAAGGACCTTAAGATCATCAAGTTCCAGCCCCCCTGCCATGGGCAGGGACACCTTCCAGTAAACCATGCCACCCAAGGCTGTCTCCACCACCAATGATGGAGCATTCACAACTTCCCTGGGCAACCCATTCCAGTACGTCACCACCCTTACAGTAAAGAACTTCTTCCTTATATCCAATCCAAACTTCCTCTATTTAAGTTTGAGCCCATTACCCCTTGTCCTGTCACTGCAGTTCCTAATGAAGAGTCCCTCTCCAGCATCCCTGTAGGCCCCCTTCAGGTATAGGAAGGCTCCTGTGAGGTCTCCAAGCAGCCTTCTCTTCTCCAGACTGAACAGCCCCAACTTTCTCATCCTGTCTTCATACAGGAGGTGCTCCAGTCCCCTGATCATCGTTGTAGCCCTCCTCTGGACTTGTTCCAACAGTTTCATGTCCTTTTTATGTTGAGGACACCAGAACTGCACACAGTACTCCAAGTGAGGTCTCACAGGACCAGAGTAGTGGGACATAAATAAAAAAAAAAGTAAATAAATAAATAAAGCGTGATGAGGTTTCATATGTGTATACTTCTGAAATTATCTATTGTAATTAATCTATTAGAAATATATCAATTATAAATGTTATATATTATATTTTTATCAAATTGTTGAAACACTAGCTTGATATGAAAAGCAGAAACAAACTTCTCTGGTTGGGGTATGGATACTAGCAAGTTGCTCCTCTTGAAGATGATGAAAGGATTTTTGGAGTGCTTTAATCCTAACCAGGTCACAGGAGGGATCTGGGCACTTTTCTCAAAACTCCATTTCAATGAAAATCTTACTTCTTTACTTTTAGAAACAGAGGAGTTTCAAACAGAAAATGACATTGGTTTTAATACACTGTGTCATAAGGAGAAGTTCTTAGTGTGTCTCCTGGGATGCTGTGTGTGTTTGTGCAATATATTTATCCTGTCTTTCATAAATTGAATGATTGCTTTTATTGTTCTCTCATTCCCCTCTGTCATCTAGCCGTCCTCAGAAGGTGTGTTTATGTCCATTCCTGCCAATACATCCGCTGAAAGTCTCCGCCTGCTTATATATAATTCAGCATCCAGCAGAGGTGAGTAAGGCTGTGGTAACTGTTGGGGTTCAGCTAGAATCTTAACACAGCAAAAGGTAGTCAAGAGGAAGCAGCTGTGCGTTAGCATCGCGTAGTGAATTTTCTTTTTAAACTTGATGATTGAAATGCCAGCTCACCTGTTATATCTTTCATTCAGTTCATCTGAATTACTGTACCTTCTGAAATCACAACTTATTTCTGCAACTTCATCCATGCCAGACATCTTTACTTATTTGAATAGTCCTGCTAGGATCTGAAGTCTGCCTGCCTTGGTACAAGTTGCAAGATTTAATCTTGATATGGTGCTATTTAATCTTACTCAGGTGCTTAGAGTTGATCCATGGATGAATGTGTTTTGATTATAGCAGTGGTCTTTTATTGATATTACTGATTTGTTGAAAGTATGAATTAAGCAGTGCATCTTAGTGATGGACATAGCTGTTTAGCCATGGAAAAATTATAGATAAGCTTCAAAACTGTATGTTTTGGTTTCCCTAATACAAGAATTTATGTTGATGTTTTCTCATTTGTTAATAATGGAGTATGGTAGTGGATGAAAAGGGTTTTAAAAGTTGGACTGCATTTACATAGATCTGGATAGATGGTGGGTCTACAAATTAGACTGTGAAGTTCAGAAACCTCTGTTCTTCTGATCCAGATGTTTACTTAAAGTCAGCATGCAGAAGGTCTTTGCTTGAGGGAACTTCAGTAAAATGTAAAAAGGCAAGTTAGAGAAAAATGTTCTTTTGCAGAGAAACAGAACAGAAGCCATGACATATATGGTCCCTGAATGGGAAAGCTGTGATTTTTAGTTGGTATTTATAATAAGAATACTGCTTTGTGTTACTTTGTAATTCAGAAGTACTTAAATATATGTCTAAATCACTTGCTGGAAGAAAGATTTAAGAGTGTGCCAGGGAACTGGTATTTAAACTGGCGCTTGAGTTGTGTTGAATTTCTTGTTCATGGTAGAAGATACTTGAAAAAGGTTTCATATTCTTTTTAGGTTTCATACACCATTCCTGTGTTCTTCTGAAAGGATATCTGCACTTTTTATTAATCAGTAATCACAGAAGCTGTCTGTTATAATGGAATGCCACTTTTCCACAAATGTTTGTCTTAGGTGATCATGAGTGATATTTTTGACTCCAGAACAGCTGAGGCATACATGGCAAAAGAGGGGTTCCCTTTGCTGTAGCTGCTCATACTCAAAATACAATCAGTCTTGAAGGCAGATAAGCCTTCTAGACTGTATCTTATCCTTCAGTCTGCCATTTCATTACAGATAGACTCTAAGAGTCCATTTCGAAGGTATCTCATTAAACTAACCAGATAGGAAATGTCTTTCCCCTACTGCATGTTAGTGCTGGCTGTCGTTCTCCATGTGTTTTGTTATTTATTGTCTTCGGAAGTCCACAGTGCAGTGAAGTAAGCCACCAACTATGGTCAAATGATGCCACTGAGACCTGTGTTCAGCTGAGATGGTAATGTAGGAAGTCAGGAGCAATATTCTCTGTGCTATGATTAATGTGACAATCTCTCCACATTCTTACTATCTAGAGGCCATGCTGCCAGATAGACCTGTGCAGGTACCAGGTATTGTGAAAGAGAGAGCAATCACTCATTGCAGACCAGTGGATCCCATGTGAGGAATCATGCCATCTAGCTTCCATTTTATATCCCAAACCCAATATCAGGAATAATGGAAGGGTGAAGAAATTATTTGCTCAGCCTAATCTCTTTTTCTTCTTTGCATAATTCTTTATATATAAAATCACAAGTTTATTTTACTTTTCTCCTTCTCGTATGTACTGTTATGAACCTCATGTCAGGTCAGTGGTATAACTAAGTGTACAAACCCTTTACACATTTGTCTTACCTTTGTCTTTTATTGTCCTTGGAGTTAATGCCAGCAGAGCGTAGCCCATTATGTGCTTTTCAAAACCTGAGTGATAGCTATAACTGAGGACTGAACCCTTAAAGCATAGCAGAGAGTATGGTTTTAGGTTGTTCTGCTTCCCTGCCTTCTTTATATAACTGTAGGAATTTTCTGGGTTAAGCATCTGAGAAGAAAACTTAGATTGTGTGTATTTAATGAATTTATATATTGATCTAATGCAAGTAATTAGCTTTGAATTGCTCATTGTAGTATTTGCTCTGTGTAGTATACCTTATTGAAGAATAAGAATCAAATACAAGGGGAAAAGTTTTGCTAATTGTCTTAACAATTTATAAATAAAAATGGAGGGAGTATATTTGCTGGATTTAATAAATATTGATATTTGTTAGAACTGTCTGGTTCGTTGCAGGTGGATAATGCTATGGTAACAAAAAGTGGCACTAATCCTCAGAAAAGAAAAAAATAAAAAAGGCAAAAGTTGCATTGTGTCTGGCTGGGATGGAGTTATCTTTCCCCACAGCAGACCTCGTAGAGCTGTGCTTTGTATTTGTGGCTGGAACAATGTTAATAATGCACCAGTATTTTGGCTATTGCTGAGTGGTGCTATCAGAGCTGCCCCTCTAAACCCCTTCTCCAAAGTCTGGTGGGCTGAGGGCAGGCAAGAGACTAAGAAGGGACATAGCCAGAGCAGCCAACTCAAAGCTGACCGAAGGGATATTCTGTGCCATATGATGCGATAAAAACTGTGGGGAAGAAGGAGGAAGGGAGAGCAGCATTAATTATTGTGGCATATATTTTCTGGAGCAGCTGCTGTGCGTTTTGAGTCCTCACTTCTCAGAAAGTGGCTGGACATTGCCTGCTGATGGAAAGTGGAGAATAATGTCTCTTTGTTTTCCTTTGCTTCACATATGGCCTTTGCTTTTCTTTATTAAACTGCCTTTATCTTGTCCCATGAGTTCATTTGCATATTATTTCCCCCTCCTTCGCCATCATGCTTAGGAGGGGCAGTGATAATGTGGCTTGTTGGGTACCTGGAGGCCAACCAAGGTCAGCCCCCAATATAAATCCTCCAGTGCAATTTTTATTTATTTATTTCAATGGCCAAATAATGAATAAACAAAGAATTGCCAATAACTATTTGAACACTGAAAAGAACAAAAGAGAGAGAAAGTGCTCCAGTAAGTGGAAATAGCTGATATGGTAACAAACAGGTTATATATAGTCTATAAGATGCAAATGATTTTAAATGAAGAAAATGATAAAGATACGAAACCTTTTTAAATGTTAGTTTGACTTAGCTGTTCTTAAGCTATTCTTAAGCTTCTGTTCTCAAGCAATTCCTTTCAGCTTTGAATTTTATGTTTACCTTCCTGTAAATGTAACTTGTTTTTTAAGTTGGGAAATTCAGTTTTCCTTGTTGGAAGAGGATGTATTTATTTGATATGAAAGGTAATTTTGAAGTAATGCTATGACATTGGAGAGAACAGTTGAATGACTTTCCTTGACTGATGATAGCTCTTTGGTTTTGCTTATCAGAGACAAATAATTGATTTTCTTCCAGTTCCTTTATTGCAACTTCGTATGAAGAAGGGAGTCTTCTGACTAGTGAATTGAAGACTTATTTAAATAGGATAAAATAAAGACAAATAATACTGTACTACTGTTGAAGGCTTATTCCACTTTGCTGAGATAGAAGAAATCAATGGTAGTTTGAAGGATATTTCTCCCTCCTCTTGCTAACGCTTCACTCCTCAGGTACTTTGATCTTCTTCTGTCCCTAGGAGACATGATGCTTCTGCTGTGCAAAGTGGTGGTGGACAATTTATTCATTCAACTCCATGATGTTTCATTTATAGAGGAGCAGTATTTATGTCAACATGTTTGTGGATCAGAAAAAGCAATATTAATAAAGGTTTCAGGCAACAGTGATAAAAGGCTTTGCAAAACTAATTTAACAGCAGCTTGCTAGCAAGACAATGTGAGAACCCCAGGCAGCTGCACATTGTACTAGTGGAAGGTAACAGCCACCAAGGGAGAACTGTGAGAGCTAATCAAGGCCTTATGTATTTACAAATACTGAATTGTTTATATATGCGGCTCATAAATCAAAAGATGGACCTCCTCTCCCCACCTCTCCCTGCCTTCCTTTTCATTAATTAGTCCTGTGGTTTAAGGGCTGTTCTTCAGATTTTCATTGTCTGAATCATGAGACATTCATGTGGAGAATATTGGAAGAACTCATTTCTAACTGAGTTTAGGACTTTCAGACTTCTAGTGCCTTTTCTCCTGCTAGATTCATTTAATAACTTTCCTTTATTCCTCTTGTGATAAGTAAATAAACAGAAACTTTCATTCAGTTTTCTGTGTTGGCTTGATGTCTTCATTAAATGCAAGAAAACTGTCATCCCACTTCACTGATAAAAAAACAGAAATTGACATCCAAAATACTCAAGCTCAGTTTGCAGTATTTCTTGTCTGGATAAAAACTTATATGTTCCCAGCTGCGTTAAATGAAGGGCAGAAATAAATTTCTGTTTGATAAGTAGGGTGTTTTCTTCAGCTGGCAGTCTTTCCCTCTTCCTCCGCTTTCTGAAGCTTTGCTCAACAGAGCTCTCTTTAATCATAGAATCATAGAATAGTTAGAGTTGTAAAGGATCCCAAGATCATCTAGTTCCAGCCCCCCTGCCATGGGCAGGGATACCTCCCACTAAACCATGCTATAAAGCAATGTCCAACCTGGCCTTGAACACCGCCAGTGATGGAGCATTCACAACTTCCCTGGGCAACCCATTCCAGTGCCTCAC
>JAOEHY010039198.1:0-15464 GCA_025447955.1 Psilopsiagon aurifrons
GCCCCAACTTTCTCATCCTATCTTCATACGGGAGGTGCTGCAGTCCCCTGATCATCCTCGTGGCCCTCCTCTGGACTAAAGTAGCTCTCACAGGACACACATTTAAGCTGTGAACTCCTTGTGATAGGACTTCGTGGATGATCATAGAATCATAGTATCGCAGAATAATTTGGGTTGGAAAGGGCCTCAAAAGCATCCAGTTCCACCCCCCCACTATGGATGGGAACACCTTCCACTTGACCAGGTTGCTCCAAGCCCCATCCAACCTGGCCTTGAGCTGCAGGGATGGGGCAGCCACAACTTCCCTGGGCAACCCATTCCAGTGCCTCATCAACCTTACAGTAAAGAACTTCCTCCTTATATCCAATCTAAACTTCCCCTGTCTAAGTCTGAACCCATTATCCCATGTCCTATGACTGCAGTCTCTAATAAAAAGTCGCTCCCCAGAATCCTTGTAGGACCCCTTCAGATACTGGAAGGCTGCTGTGAGGGCTCCCCGCAGCCTTCTCTTCTTCAGGCTGAACAGCCCCAATTTTCTCAGCCTGTCTTCATAAGGGAGGTGTTTTAGACCCCTTATCCTCGTGGCCATTCTCTGGTCTTGTAATAAAAGCTTATGTTAGTCCATAACGAGACAAGACAGTTCTGTGGAAAAGAAATTTGAGGAGGCTTACACAGGCTACATGAAAGCCATGCCAATCTCATGAGGTTCCTGTGAACTGTTGGGGGCTGGAAGACTACCATTATACAGAAGATGCTGCACTGGGGTGTGCAGTTGGCCTGGCCTTGAACATAAATGTCTTTTCTTGATCTTGTTTGAATTTGACCTTTCCGTATCACACACAAACTTGCCCTCCAGTGCCTTAAGGGTCCTACAAGAAAGATGGAGAGGGACTTTTTACAAGGGCATATAGGAATAGGATTTAGATACAAGGGGGAAATGGATTTAGACTAAGAGAGGGCAGATTTAGATGAGATATTAGGAAGAAGCTCTTCCCTGTGAGGGTGCTGAGGCACTGGCACATGTTGCCCAGGGAAGCTGTGGCTGCCCCATCCCTGCCAGTGTTCAAGGCCAGGTTGGATGGGGCTTGGAGCAACCTGGTTTGGTGGAAGGTGTCGCTGTCTGCAGCAGAGGGTTGGAACTGGATGAGCTTTAAGGTCTTTTCCAGCCCAAACCATTATAGGATTCCATGTGGATGCAGCCCTTGCTGGCTGGGGACAGAGCTCAGAGCAGAGCTTCAAGCTGGCCCAGTGACCTGGGCTAGCGACTGGGTTTTGGCTTGCAGAGGAGCCCTCCACTCTGCTGAGCAGAGCAGGAGAGTGGTGTCTCTCCTGACTATTCCATCTTGTCTAGTGTCAGAGCCAGAAAGCTAGTGGAGGTTTGAAAGGAGAGCAACTGCTCCTTGCTCTTGTTGGTGGCCAGCACTAGCTAACTTTGGGCTTTTCTCAGTATGCCATATGGAACTGTCACACAGAGCTGGCTTCGTGACTCCATCCAATGCCAAGCAGGACCCAGTGCCTCCTAAAATAACAAACCCTTCTCTCTCCTCACCTCAAGGTAAACCTGGAGGAGCTTCATTGCTGGCAGCTGTGTTACACAGCAGGAGAACCAGATCAGCTCTGTCTGAGAACCAATGCGGCATTTAAAATGGTGCTTTTCTCTGTTTCTTGGAGCCCTCTGAGCCCTTCTGAGCCACCAGCCTTCTGCCCAACTGTGCTCATTCCTGCTCTGGGACCAGGGAGAATCAAAAGAGTGACAGAAATCCCTTTGTCAGCCTGCCTGGGAAGGACGGTTACAGAGCCATTAGCGAGCACAAAGAAGGGATGAATTCTCTCCTAAGTGCTCTGGGGACAGATTTAAATGCTTAGCTCCCATTAATGTTGATGTGAGTTACAGAGGTCTCTTCATACTGCCTTGAAACAAAAGCATTGAAAAAGAGGCCAGCTTTCCACAAAGAACAAATTCACTTGATTTTAAGAGCCACTAAATGGGATTTTTCTTCATTTCACACTCATTAATTCCTCTGCCTGTGCTACCTTGGGGTGGGATTCTGCTGCAGTCCAGCACATGCGGGCTGGCTGGCCCACTGCACACTGGAGAACAACGGGTCTCCTTCCACTGTCCCCTGCACTGTGAGGGGACAGTGGTCCCCAGAACTGGGTTCCTTGCCCCAAGAAGCACCAGTGATTTTGTTTCCACATGGAGATGCTAAGCTCAGTGTTCCAGCTTTTCACAGAGAGGGGAAATCACTCCATTGTGTGTCATAACCATTAACAGCATCTTGCTTCCTGACATCTGGTAGAGGCCCTGCAGAAGACAAGGTTTGAGGTCCTTCTGACCCCCTGCTCCCAGATGGAGGACTCCTCCTGAGTGTCCATCTCCTACTCCTTCCATATAGATCCCGCAGAACCTGTGAGTCTGCCTTCTGTGTCTGGTGATTAAATCCTTCTCCGAGGTGACAGACTGCATTAAAGCTTGGGTTTACTCCAAGGGTCATTGGAGGTACCTGTAGAATTTACAAACCCAATCAGTCATTTAATTTCTCTCTGCAGCCTCTGAATTATTAACATAATAACAGAAACCAGAAAGACTTTGTTTTTCTGTGGCATATGGCTATGAATCACATTGTCACTGCGCCTGCAGCGCTGCCCTTAATGAATACATTCAGGCATGCCCACGAGTCCCTGCACACATTCCCATGCGCGCTCCACTGTCGTATAGCGTTAATTAACCTTGTTTAATGGGCTGCCTGTGATGGCTTGCAGCTCAGAGTCCCCGGCGGGGTGACTCTTGCCATAAGCAGCAGGGGTACAGCAGGAGAGCTGGGCAGATGTTTGTTTCAAAGGGGATGTGTCCAGGGACATGTCTGAACTCCACGAGTCTTGTCATGGTTGGGACTCTTACTGGAGATAAGCACAAAGTCCACGCCCATGAAAACACAAACCTTAGAGCTCCCATGTCCAGTGAGAACCCTATGTATGGGAACACCAGGTTTGAACAGGTGATGCTAGCACATCACTATGAGCTGCGCATGCTGGTGTTGGCATCCCATTCTCCATGCTGGGGACAAGGCACGGGGCAGGGTGTCTGCTGTGTACCTCACCAACCTTACAATTATGGAGAAAATACAGTTTCCTGACTAGTTCATGCCCTGCACCTACACTGGTGGCATTGAGAACATCTTGAGCAGAGGGAAGGGCTGAGCTGAGGAGTGGGATGCATTGTAAGACCACAGGGAGAGATGCTCTGAAGGTGATGGACTGCCTTTTTCATTTTGTGAACTCATAGCTCGTTGTGTCATGGAAGACATTGTGATGCGAGGTTGGGAGAGTTCAGGGTGAAGCAGCTACATGTGGACAGTGCGCACTGGCATCACAGAGCTCTTACTAAATGTTAAGAGCACATTTTACATGCTTTCCCATTAGGAAAGACTCGAAGAGTTATATAAGATCCCCTTTCTGGGATGTATATTGATAGAAAAAGAAAAAGCCTTCCACAGACTCTTTTAAAGGAAAAAACTTTACCATGCTGCAATTTTAATAAACATAAACTCTCACTGATTTTCTCTCAATTGCCTGTGTTGCTGAAGGCCAGGACCCTGCAGTTCTCAGCAGACCACCTCGCTGGGTTTAAGACATCTTCCTAAATCTGGGAGGGTTGGAGCTGTGCATGGCTGTAGAGGGCAAGCATGAGCAGGGCGATGGAGGCTTTCACAGGGGCACGGTGGAGAGGATGAGGCAGGGCTGGGTGGTCCCTGGGGTGCGTGGAGCTGCCACTGGGGGGGGCAGTTTGGGCTCTACCCTCAGCGCTCCTCCAGCTTTGGCTTAGGGAGGGGAAGGAGAGATAGGGAGACCTACAGAGCTGATTTAGTAATCCCATTTTTATTAGAGATGCATTTGCTGATTAGCTCTGCATCCTGATGACTTGGGCACAATAAATTATAAAGGAATTTCAGAAATTACTAGGGTTATATTAGCATCTCCTGGGAAGGCAGCAGTAAGGTCATTTTCTGGGCCATTAAATGGTTGCCATTCGTTTGCTACCTCGCCTCTCTGACAGCAATGCCTCTTTCTCAATTTCAGCCCAGCACCATCTCAGCAGGCTCCACACATCAGTGACCTTGCATCCCTTCTGCACCATCCCTCCCTTTGCTCCCCTCTCCCATCTCACCTTCTTCCTCTCCCCATGCTGATATCTAGGGGAGCATGGCACAGGACAGGTGCCAGCCTGATGCCAATGTCCTGATCACAGGAGAGATGATACATTAGGTTTTTGAATATTTGGGCTCCCTTCTGTGTCTGCCACAAAGAGCGATCACACCTCAAAACCCATGTAGTGTTTGCAGGCAATTTGCAGCCCACAAAAGAGACAAAATCCCTCCAAGAGGTAAATTGACATGTGTAATCTGAGCTCTAGAGATAACTCTTACTGAAATCACAGCAAAAGGGGAAGACTCCTGCTCAGCTCAGCACAGGCCAGAGCAGGCTGCGGGTGTGTGCTCCCACCTCTAGCATGAGAGGGGAGGAGCAGAATTTTGCATGGCAATGGAGGAACCAGCTTTACCTTTCAGGGAGATTTTGGGTCTGATTCGGGTAGCCTGACCTGAGCCTTTCTGCTGATCATCTGCAGCAGACACGGGTCAAATCCTACAGGATTTTTGGTGTCTGGCACCCTGGAGAGCACAGATCCAGGGAGGTAGTGACTGGCTCACTTTGAGACCCAGGATGGATGTCGCTTGTCCGTGATCATTCAGGAAAGCCTGTGGAGGAGGTGGACACTGATTATCTGCGTCCCAAACCAAGGGCATCCATGATAATGGCTAACCCTCCTTTTCCTCTCCTTACAATCAGGGCAGCAAGGGCAGAATACCTTGGTGCGTTGCTGAAGTCTGCAAACCCCAGGAAGGCAGTGCTGAGCTTTAGTCTATCATCAGCCCAAATCACACACGTACCAGGTTCTCCAGCATGAGGATGAGTCCAGGACACGGCAATAACCTTGCTCTTTTTTCTCCCTGCAGAGCCAGCTTTCCCAAGCCCTGAATGGGTTGTCAGACAGAGCCAAGGAAGCAAAAGAGTTCCTGGTCCAACTCCGCAACATGGTGCAGCAAATCCAGGTACTGTGTCTCCTGGCTGGGAAACAGTCAGCCTCTTCCCACCAGGATGAGTTGCGCTCTGCAATCCTGTCCCATCTCCCCACCTTTGTTTGGTGGGTGCTCTTCCAAAGGGGGCTCACCCCGACTTTTCATATTACTCCCCTGCACTGTCCCAGAACTGCTTCTCCCAAAGCTGCCTGTGTCATGGAGGGAGCAGCAGAGACCCCAGACTCTGCCAAGGATGTGGCAGGACAGACCAAACCTGTTCCCCACCTGTTGCCACCACATTTGCTGTGAGCCAAGGGTGTAAGCATCCCGCATGCTAATGCTATGGATTTGTGAGTTGCAGTGGTGCAGCAGCACATGTAGAAATGGCCCATGTGTTATCATAGTGAAAAATAAGGTTTCCTGATTGAAATGGAGATGTGTCCAGGGTTGTGATGCTCTTCTCTGACCCACAGGAGAACAGTGTGGAGTTTGAGGCCTGCCTGGTGGCCCAGTGTGACGCCCTCATTGATGCCCTCAATAGAAGGAAAGCCCAGTTGCTGTCCCGGGTCAACAAGGAGCATGAACACAAGTTGAAGGTGAGACCTTACCCACCAGCTGGAGTGGTGCTTTCTGCAGGGCTGGCACCAGATGGGGATGCAGACTGGTGCTGTTTGTTGGCTTGAAGCACCATAGGAGGAGAGGGGAGGTCTGTGGAAAGCCTCTCTTCTTGCTTTCCGCATTAGCTGAACTTCATTTTGCTACATACGCTCAGCCTGCTCACAGCATGACAAGCTTCCTCCAGGTCATGGTTCTCACTTAATTACTCTGCTACTGGGCCAATTACTACTCCTTATGTCAGCAGTCCTGTGTACAGCATCCACAGGCTGGAAAATGACCTTGTTCATGCCCTATGTAGCTTCTGAGCTACTAGCGTGATCCTGCAAGATGCTGAGTGCCTGTAGCTTCTGTTGGCTTCAGCTGAATTTATGTGTCAGTTGGTGGCATGAGATGGCACTTCCATCCTCAAGCAGGAGCAGGAATTGCTCTGTTTTCTGTGGGTGAGCACCTCATGGCCTCAGGGTGGTGTTTGCACTGAGAGGTGAATTGTTGGTGCTGGGGGAGCTGCAGTGCAGCTCTCAACATGAGCACTGAGGTCAGCTCAGTGTGAGAACGGGCTCCTGGCTTGTGTCATTCCTACAGTCATGACACTGCTTCTTTTCAGATCATTTAGGGATTAGAATGGAAGCAAAGGGCCAGATCCCACCTGGGAGTGGTGGAGTGAGTACAGTAGCATAGTAGCAGTGCACAGTGTCTGTGGGACCAAGGTGGTTGCACCCTGGCCATCACTGATATGGGCCAGCTAAGGCATTTCACACTGACATCGCTTTGTGCTTTAGGATGAGCATTTCCAATGGCATTTTACTGTTCTGGCTAGAAACATCTGCGTCTTCTCTCTGGCTCTGCTTTCATCCCCTTGGCCTTGCTTTTGCCCACCATCCTGCCGGAGAGATTCCTGGACCTGCCTAAAATGAGGGAGGAGGCCATCAGTCTCCGATCTGCCTGCGGACGGTGGGCGCCGCAGTACAAGGGCTTGTGAACGTTTCCATCAGGAGATGGACAATAGCAGCTTTGTGGGACCAAGCTCAGCATCAATGCTCAATAAAGCACAACCCCAAATAGGCATGCTGTGCCACCAGCCTGTCTTCTAGGTGCAGAGAAGGCCCCCACTGCCTGGTGGGCTCTTTTTCCCTCTTCCCTTTCAGAGCACAGTTAATTAAACTCTCATAAAGCCAAGCAGCACAAAGAATTTCCCTGCTCAGCACAACCCACGGAGGCCTTTCACTTTTTGGCCAGAGGAAGGGATCTGCATCCCATTGCTTGCTCTTACCAGCACACATATATGTACATTGCAAACCCATCCACTGTTGTTATCAGCTGGCCTTTCTCATTAGTAGGTCTGGCCCTTAAAAGAAGAAACAGACCATAGTTTTCACACTGGACTCTCTTAAAATGAGCCCCAAGCCACCCTCCTTGAAGGATCAAGCCCTTGCAGTTCCCCATGTGCCATGGGAAGGGAGCTGCATGGGTAGGAAGGGCTCTGTGGCCCTGCATGCTCCGATAGATGTGGAACACAAGCATGCATCCAGTTATCGGTAGCATCACAGCAGGAGGTGTTTAAAACCCAGAATCCGCTCTCCTCTGCTCTGCAGCCTATGGAGTGTTGGGCAGATTTTTAGCCTGAAACTACTTGGTTTTCCCTTTTAATTCTTACTGGGTTGGGATTGGTAAGTAATAGACGCAGCAGTGCTTGCTCTTACACTTATACAGGGAGAGTCTTGCAGCTGTGACCCACTCAAGTGCCAGCTAGTCTTGCACACTGAGATTTACCTCCTGTGGCTTCAGCATTATCAGGCTGAGAACAGTGTCTGCTGCTTCAGCATCATCTCCATACCCTCTGGTTTGGGGACAGGGACAGAGAGGGTCTTGCCTGCTTTCACAAACTGCAGACAGGACAGGGGTTGCAGGACAGTGTCAGTCCTGTTGGGTACACCCTTGCTGTCCTCACTGGGCATGCACAGAGTCTCTCAACCACACCAGGCCACCACAAGCCTGTCATGTGTGTCCACTTGCCACTGCCATGTCCTCCAGCATCTGGAGAAGGAGTGGGGCCAGGTGCCAGCTCCACCTCCAGGACAGACCTCCTTGTCTGTCCTGCTCCTCATTGCTGACCCTGGTTTTCATAGGATGGGTATGGTCTTCCCCAAGGGAAGATGTCCTACAGCACAGGCTGGTTTGTGCAGGGGACAGGGAGGCTTTCCTGCAGTGTTGTTCTAGGAAGAAATACCTCCTCTATAGCCCACATGAACTGAGCACTGCATGCACCTCCTTGAAGCTCTTGGCAGTGCTGGTGTGCTATTCTGGTCTTCTTCTGGTCTTCAGGTCATAGGATGTCTTTGCTTTGTGATTTCACCATGGTGCATTGGCCACAGAGCCCTTGCAGGCAAACAGTGGTTGTCACAGTTCCCAGGGGAGTTAATTATATAGGAAATGCTCGCCAAGGGCTCCTGTCCATAGTGCTGGATCTCCAGAGATGAAATGCCAGTCCATGACCTTTCTTCGGGGTTACAGTCAAGATTTTCCAGGAAGCCCAAGGGAACTTGGTGTCCCTCTTGAATTAGGTCTCTGATGATCAGGACTGGTGTGAAAGGATGAGAAACAGGACAGAAGTACAGGCCTAGTTTCCTATATTGCACCATTTCTATATGGTGCAATAGGACACACAGGTCTGATAAGCTCGTCACAATGTGCATTATTTCCCAAAGCTGCAGATACCAGACCGCTGCTTTATCTTACAAATCCCTCCACACTCTGCACTATTTTACCCCTCCCCTCCCATCGTTTCTGATCACCTCGGGAAAGGCATCAGTACTGGCAGCTGGGCACTGAGGATAAGTTGCTCAGCAGAGCTGTGATTGAGCTGCAGGGATGTCCCTGATTTCATGATGTCCCTCAAGCTTTCCGCTTGTTCTGTTGAAGAGCTGGCTCAATTGTGTCCCCCACAGCATCTTATGTGCCATCTTCTCCAGTAGCTCTGCACTGCAGATCATGTCTCCATATTGCACTTTCCCATACTTGTTCGTGCCTACAGAAGCCTCTGATCAGAACAAGCTGGGCAAGCCTTCAGGACGTGTCACCACCAGCATCACACAGGGCTGTTAATGCAGCAGCTCTGCTTTTCCCAGCTCCAGCCTGAGCCTCCTCTCCCAGTAGCAAGAGGCAAGTCACCATGGAAACATCCACCTGGAAGTGCTCTGCTCAGAGGATGCATGGTTGTGGGATTCAGCACAATCAAACTGTTGGGATCTGTCCCAGGGATTTTTCCATCTGGGTTTGCAGCGCTGCGGCAAAGCACAGCACCAGTGCTCTGTAACACCGCCCTCCATTTGCACAGCCGTGCAGCTGACCCAACCCCATCCACTGTGTGCCCAAGGAGGCTCCATGTCCTCCATGTGACATTCCCAGCAGGACTCATCCCAGGCACTGAGGAGCTGAGGTTCAAGTGAGGTTGAGTCTTGAAAATCTGTTATCAGCCAAGTACAAAAAAGAGGAGGAAGGGGAGGAAGGCATGTAAGTAGAGATGAGTGCAGATGTTAATGCCTTCTAGGAGCTATATTAAAATGTAAATTATAGTTAATGTCATCTTACAGGGAATAAAAGCTCTTGAAATAAATGTCCTATTTTAAGGTAGTAGTGAACTGCTGTGAGTGCACAGCAAAAATCCTTTTTATACGCTGTAATTAGCAGTCAGGTTCTGGCTGTTGCCTCCTTTGGCAGCTGAAGATTATAAAAAAAAAGCTTTTGATAGAAACTACCACAAACGAAATGTGTGGAGCTGCCCAAATCCCTTTACCACCTGAGCCGTTAGCCCTTTCCCAGAAGATGCCACCATTCAGTGTGGTGCGTTACCAACATAGATTCAGGAGAGGTTTGTAAACTGTCTACCTCCATACAGGATTCATGGCAGTGTGGTTTCCTGGTTATCTGCCCAACACAGCCTTATTTGTTTGCATGAGTCAAGGATTTGAGGAACTTCCAGATTTCACTTTCAGCTCCCTTCATCAAAATACTCTTCATTACTGGGGTAACAGAGAGCTGAGGCACCCCAAGGAGTGGAAATCCCAAATGCACGAGGAGAACCACAGGATACTTAAGGAAATATGGAAAACTTCTGGCTTCACTGGCCTCACTGGGTTAAGACCATGCCTTCAAAGGTGTGGGAGATGTCTACGTTTTATTCACTGTATGAAGAGGGGCTATAGCGAAGCTGGGGAGGGATTCTTCATTAGGGATTGTAGTGATAGGACAAGGGGTAATGGGTTAAAGCTTAAACAGGGGAAGTTTAGATTGGCTATAAGGAGGATGTTCTTTACTGTGAGGGTGGTGAGGCACTGGAATGGGTTGCCCGGGGAAGCTGTGAATGCTCCATCCCTGGCGGTGTTCAAGGCTGGGTTGGACAGAGCCTTGGGTGACATGGTTTAGTGGGAGGTGTCCCTGTCCATGGCAGGGGGGTTGGAACTTGATGATCTTAAGGTTTGGAACTAGATGATCTTTCCAACCCTAACTATTCTATGATTCTGTTCTTAAAACATTTCCTTTCGCTAATCAACATTCCTGTCTGCGTCCCAGTTCTCTTATGTAGAGTGCAAAAGCCATGTAAAGCCATGAAGCCCCACTAGATCCCAACCAGAGATCACTCTTCTTGCCTTGAATACGGTTTCTTGGTGATGAGGGGAACATCACCATTTCCCCTTCTGGCTTGCCTGCTGTGTAGGTGATGCAATTAAAGTGCTCTCTCATGCTCTAGTTCTTCAGATGAATAGGTGCTTGGTCCACAAAGGAGATCACTGTTACAGAAGGGCAGGATTGCTGGGGCTAAGGTGTAGGCTGGGACATTGCTGCATCCACTGCTTTGGGTACAGTTTCTGAGCACCCAGAGCAGGCTTCTCTGAGCTGCCTGTGATTGGGTTTTGAATGTCTTCAAGGCTGGAGACTCCACAGCCTCTCTGTTCTGGCCTTTGTCCACCTTTATAAATGTTATGTTTAAATGGAATTTCTTGTTTGCACACACATGCATGAAGATTTACGTAGCCTCAGGGGCAGCCTGCAGCAAGCACTTCCACTCCTGACCAGACCTTTATTAGCAGGGATAATCTGCCAGGAAGCCTGGTAATTAATGAGCTTGGAGCCTCCTTGGTGCTGGCCTCTCCTCACCCTGCTGCTGAGGAGCAGACAGGTTAGAGGGGCAAAGCCAGGGCTGGCATCTCCATGCCTCAGCTCCATCCTCCCAGGCGGTGCCAGGAAGCCCACAGGTCTCAGCTGACACTGGAGCAGTGGTGGCAGGTCCTCTCACCTCATCTCATGGCCAAGTGGGTGCTAGGAGACAGCCACCTCTCCGGAGCTGTCTTGGGACACTCTGCTTGTCTTCACTGAGCAACTGCTGTTTCTTGGAGGCTCACATCTAGCTGGAGGGAGCAGATGGCAGTTCTGCTGGTAATGCTTTGAAAGCATCTACTAAGGCAGGGAGAAGCTCACAAATTCATTATCCTGGGCAAAACAGAGATTTAAGCTGCAAAGCAGATAAGAAGATTGTTTACCAATCCCATCTTCACTGTCTTCCTGGTGGCGTGTGCATTTCCACAAAGAGGGGTCTTGTAGGAAATAAGGAGGCTGCTTTCCTGGGTGTTCAGGGTGGGATCCCCACTTGCCCATCTGCAGCCCAGCAGGCAGGGAAGGCAAAAACTTGCTCTCGTTCAGCCAGTGCAGCCAGTATATGCCCTCAGAGCAGGGCTGGAGCCCACACTCTGGGCTCATCTCACACTCAGTGTTACACCATGGTCTGCTGCTGTGAGACCCAACATCCACACAACACTTGCAAGAGGGAACAACCCCCCCATCACCCTTTCTCTTGAGCAGAAGAGATCAAACTAATGCAAAGGATTGCTTTGCATTGCATGGCAGGGGCTGCGGATTGCTGCAAGGCTTTGCACCTTCTGGATCCTATTCTGGAGGACTGGCCATCCCTGCTGAGAAAGGAAGTCATGGGGCTTCCTCACACTTTCAGAAGAGGTCTGTGTAAGAGACCAGATCTCCAGGACTAACTGTTGCCTCCGCTGCATCCCAGCAGAGCCATCCCAGTGCACTCAAGCGTCAGAAACTGGCATTGAATGAACTCTCCCCTCTAATGACAGTGTTGAAGGCCAAAACCAGTGTGTGCCCATTGTGCTGCTCACTAGCCCTGACTCAGGGCAATCCAGCATCTCTGCAACCCTCTGTACACACATCTTAGTCTAGGGGAGCAATACGAGAGCTCCCTCTGCTGCCTTGTCCACCCTGCACACAGCCTGTTCCATTGTCCGGGCTTGCTCCAGCTTCCCTGTGCTCCAGGCTGGAAACATCAGGTTAGGATTGCTCAAAGCAGCAGGGAGTGGATGCTCCCTAAAAGCCAGGAGCCGTCTAGGAGAATGCTTCCTGGCATTTCACAGAAGCAGATACGTTGTCCCAAGTTGCAAGACTGGTAATTGTTTTCTTCCTGTTAGATGATTAAGTAGAGGTGATTAAATTATAATTAAACAACACAGGATGTGATTGATTGCCCTGCAGGAGCCATTCCTCTTCCTGAAGCCCAGGTTTATTCACCACAGGATGCTGACATGTGCTTCGTTTCACCTCCCCATCCCTCACACCAGTAGGGATGCTCACAGGAAGAGCCCAGGGCATTCATTTTGCTGTGCTTATGGAGTGGGGGGCACACAGGCACTGAGGTTCACTGAAATGTTAATCACTGCTTCTTGCAGCTTTCCCCATTGCACTGCAGATGCAGATGCTGAGGCAAAGCTCATCTTCACTGTCTGTATCATCCTGAATACCTGCGATCTCGGGAGCTGCATAGCTTTGTTCAGTCCTAGCAGAGAATTTTACCCAGCTTTAAAGCTCTTACAAGGAAAAAACAAATAATCTGCCATGAGCACATTCCTCTAAAGCATAAAATCTCTCTTCCTGAGCTGCTCTGCCAATCTCCTGTGACAGAAGTCTCACTGACACTGAGTGCAGACCTGCAGTGTCTCCTTCTCTGGGGATTCAGCATGAGGGACCAGCCAGCCTTCAGATATACCCTCGTGGCATCAGAGCCTGAGCCGTTCCTGCCTGCTATGTTTGAGGGAAGGTCAGCAGAGCCTGCAGGCTCAGGCCAAACCGCACACTTGGATTCTGCTGGTGGGATTCTGAAACACTCCCCGTGGGAGAACTATCCATGGCTACGAGAAGATGTGCTTTAGCATGCAGCTTGGGCAGCTCCAGGCAGAGTTCAGCATGCTGCAGGGAGTGCTGGCACAAAGCAAGTGGATTTTTCTCCACTCACTGGCGCATTTCTCCCTCTGAGCTCATCCCCAGGATTCCACTGCAGCCAGTGGAGAAAATGAGGCAATTCTGCAGCATAGTCCATCTCAGCTGATGGGAGATAAGTGCTGTCTCTCTCAAACACATTAGTCAGAGCTGAGGGAGGTGGTGCATTCATTCCTCTTGGAAATACCAGAATACCCGGAGCCCACCCCACAGCCTGGCTCTGTGCTGAGGATGGATAGGGCAGCCCACAGAGGCTGCAGCAGCAGCTGTTTATCTATGAAGGTAGGCATTTGCTTTGCATCAAGTTCATAAGCTGCCATTTGGAAGCTGTCTTAATTAAAGACAGAGCATGGAACTGCCCTACTGCTTTGGATAGTCACATGAGTTAATAATATTGAGCTAAGTAAGGCTTGCTGGTTTTCACCAGGTTTTCAAAGATCTGGAATTTGGTGTCTGAGCCTTAGCCAGTTCGGCCTTATTCTGTTCCCATGAGTCTTCTGTCTCCTTTCGCATTGCCCTGGCCCTGTCCTTGTGCTCACAGAGCACCAAAGCCCATTTTCTCCCCATCTCCCAAAACCTCACAGCTCCGAGCAATGCTGCTCTCCTTGTGCCATTGCAGGTGGTGCGAGACCAGATTTCTCACTGCACGGTCAAGCTGCGCCAGACCACGGGCCTGATGGAGTACTGCCTGGAGGTCATCAAGGAGAATGACCCCAGTGGCTTCCTGCAGGTTGGTGTGGAGCTGCTCATGTCTGCTCTGTGAGGGGAGTGGAAAAGGCATTGCACAGCCCAGGACCATGGGGTTATGCAGCAGAGTTGGAGAGTTACACCAAGGGTGATGTCCCCAGCTTTTCCAGCTGTAAAATCAAGGGCCATCCTCTCATTACCTACAGGTCTGCAGCAGAAGAGAAGCAGAACCAGGACAGGGACATTCTTACTCTTACCAGAGAAAGAGAGGGTTGCAGTAGATGGTGGTGTATCTCTGGAGCAGTGATCACAACATGTTGTCTCATGGCTCTCCAGAAAGAGATGGACATACAGCACTTGAGAAGTGCATCACACCACTCATTTCTGGGCTCATCTCTTTGGTACTAGACCCTGGCTTTAAAGCAGTCCCCAAAGTTCCTGGGGTCGCTCTGCCAATCTGAGCCTGCAGTGAAGGGTGATGCTAGAAACTATGTGTGATGACAGCCTTTGGCAGTCAGGGGCAGACATGGCAGCCTGGGAGGCACAGGGAAGGAGGAAAGCAGGGGAAGGACAAGGCACAGCATACAGGGTAGCCCTTGATAGCTGAGGCTGCTCCTTGCCACCAGATCTCCGACGCTCTCATCAGGAGAGTGCACTTAACTGAGGACCAGTGGGGAAAGGGGACGCTTACACCCCGGATGACCACAGACTTCGACCTGAACCTTGACAATGCCCCTCTGCTGCAGTCCATCCATCAGCTCGACTTTGTCCAGATGAAAGGTAAGAACATTTCCAGTGCCTTTCAGAACCCTGTCTCTGTTCATGCTGAGTGCTTCTATGCAACTCATCACAGAGAACGGGCAGGAGAGGAGAGCTTCTCATCTCCCAGCAAGCCCCAGACCCAGAGTTATTCCTGTTCCTGTGTATTCTGCACCCCTGGGCCATCTGCCTCCCTGTCTCAGATCCCTGGGCAGCTGTGTGCTAGACCAAGGTGCCAGGAGCTTGATTTTGCATGGCAATCCAATAGAAAGCGGTCTGCAGTCTGGGACCAGGGTCTCAGGAGCAGCACAAGGCACTTCTGAAACCTCTGCTGCCACACGTTTGCTTGCTCAATGCTGAGCAGAATCTGGTGGGGACCAGTGAGCAATCTGCCTGCTGCAGGCAGCCACAGGGTCCGTCCTGACACAAAGGCACAAACAACTGCACCACTTAGCTTGGGCTCTTTCCCTCCCATCTCCTCACTGTTGTTTTAGACCTTCATTTCAGATTTAATTTCCTCCTTGCTCTGCATTCCCTCTGTGATCACTGTCCCACACTGTGGAGCTGCTGCATTTGCATCGCTTTGCAGGAAGCAGAGAGCTGCTGCAACCTGCAAGCAATTTGCAACTTGTCAAGCCCTGGGAAGCTGACAGGAGATGCAAATGGGCTGTGAGGCAGGGAAGCTCAGGGGCACATTGAACATGGACCTGTACTGGTGCAAATGAGCTGCCTGGAGGAGAGGCCACCCACTGCAGGTCTGGCATGGCTCTTCATTGTCACCATGGATAGATTTCCTGACTCGGGAGCCATTGCTCAGACCAACATTTATCAGTGTTCAGGCACATGAAGGCGTTGACCATATGCTTCCTCTGTAACAATAATGAGCATCTGCAAATAATGGCCCCACTGGTATTTGCTGCAGTGAGAAGGGTGCATTGGGCATGGCTGCCGGGAGCCATCGTGGCTGCTGGGCTGTAGAGAAGGCCTGTGGCTGCAGCCAGCTCTGCAGAGGGTGCGAGAGTCTCCCGTGTTTGAGCC